>OY757260.1:453649-620978 GCA_963584085.1 Pyrausta aurata | reverse complement strand
GACTTCTTGATACGACATGACATTGAGTTTCTCCTTCACTTAGTCGAAAAAGCTTATCCATCCTTCTTCCATCCTTATTCGTTCTTTGGGGAAGTCGTATCAGGGAGTCAAGATGAAGCAGGCAGGAGAATAGAATGGCGATAACTCCACCGAAAAGAGCGCAGCTCTTAAATTAAAGAAGAAGTTATAGGTAAACCGTTTTATTGCGACATCGCCTTTGGAGCAGCGGGGCCCGGAGGGAGGCGAGGGCGGGCTGCGTGATACCTCTGGCGCTAACCGCTCAAAACCGGTCTACCTATAGAAGACTCCCATATGACCGGCGAGGGATCAGGTACAGGATCAATGGCTTAACTCGTCAAGTATGTGTGAACGAGACAAATAGAAATTCCATTATTATGCGACTCCCGGGAGTCGTTTGATACCTGACTGATTAACGTGCTTATCGGGAAACCATCACCGGCCACCATATTAACGAGTCAATTAGATACTATAGGTAAACCGCTTCATTGGGACCTCGCCTGCGGGGCGGCGGGGCGCGGGGGGAGGCGATAGAGGATCACGCATGGGGCGCTCCCTAACCGCGCTCCCGTCTCCCCCCGCCGCCCGCAGGCGAGATCTCATTGAAGCGGTCTACTTATACTCATACATACCTGACAGAATAGCTGAACTTAGTGGCGCCGGAGGGCACGGGCGGGTCGGCCTCGGGCTTCATCAGGTAGTGCCACAGGGTCTGAGCGCGCGGCGTCACCACTTTTCCGATGTTCAGCGAGTGCCGATTGTGTATCCTTAAAGTTAAAAACACGTTTGAATTAGAGACACCTAAATGGACAAACAACCACAAACTAATGGACAATTCATGTCTTATTTCCACAATTTTACCATGACCGTGCTAAGAGCGTATCAGACACAAAAAGCAACCCGATATGTTCTACTTTGCCCGCTGAACGGATCTACGGCGTTTTGTTTTACCGTTATATGGAACAAGAGCGAGAGTGAGCGAGACCGATTTTATCGATGCTGACACGCTCCGTGCATGACACGCGACGGTGTTGGTCGGTAACGGAACGGTCTAGTGGGAACAGTAGCATAGTTTAAAATACAAATAATAGTTTTTTTGCTACAAGCTATGATATATCGACACTTACAACAAGTTTGCTATCAGACGAATATGGCTCGTTCATCCTCTAACTTGAGAACAAAATCTATACAGTATCTGCTTTTAAACACTAGTTTTCAAGTAATCTACGTGAATGCGGCTTAACGTGTAATCTTTCCATCGGTAGCGTTTAAAGCATAGTAAAAGTAAAACCACTTACTTATCAAAAACGTACTGCAGATACTTGATGAGCGTGTTCAGAGCGAGCGCGTGGAGTAACAAGTTGACGCTGCCAGTGTCCAGCACCAGCGATTGTTCCACGTTGTGGAAGTGAGAACGGAATTCGGGACAATCGGCGCGGACCTGAAAAGAACACAAGTATGCATAATTAGTAAGTAAACACACATAGAGAAATACCATTATTGTCATTTAATTGTTGCAGTCGAAGCAATGACAAGATCCTTTGAAATAAACTATGTAACTGATCTGTGCTGAAAGTTTGACTGAAGTACTGCCAGTACGGTACCGGTTGGCCTACATATTATGTACGGCTATATTATTCTGTAAACTACCTATACTGCAAGTTTAGGGAATGTTTCCATCGTGGCTGCAGTCTTCCATGAAAATCGTTGATACAGTCAGGTTTTCTTACATTCCTATACATCATCCTATCAAATCAAATTGAACAGTGCTCCTTCACTTAACCTCATAGGTACTGTCAACCGATGCTATGATGCTGCTTATTTATCAGTAAGCAGCATCCTGCTGCCTGACAGCAGACCCTAAGTAAAATTTGTACCCAAGACTCCAGAAGTCTACTAACTTTCCATCAGATTTTACGACAGACAGCTGGTTGGCGTTATGCCTGGATGGCTAGTTATATTCTTCTGTGAAACTAGCTGTTACAAGCCAAGAGATGTACTCTCTCACTGCTCACAAACTATAGATACTGTACAGTGCTGATGTGATGTTATAATCAGTCAGCAGCATCTGGCTGACAGACAGCTGGATCGTACGTCCATACGGCATTACACCCAATGACTTCTGTAAACTACTTTTTACTTATCACTTAAAAGTTCCATTTACCTTTCTGTATAGCAAATTGAATAGCTCTCCTTCACTGGTCACCAGCTCTAAATACTGCCCAGTGCTGCTGTGATGCTGTTTATCAGTCAATAGCATCTGGCTGACGGACAGCTGAATGGCAGGTCCATACGCCATCAGGGCAACATCCAGGCAAACTTTACTGATGCTGAGCATTATGTAGGGACGGTCCACTTGGTCGGCGGAGCGGGAGAGGTTGATTACTATTTCACCTGGAAACATAATTAAGAAGACATTGTTTAGTAGAGTGAAGAGACGTAAGAACAATGTTATCGTTCGGCGTGATATCAACTGAGTCAGGTTAGTGTCATGTTTATCTCGCTTGCACTTAGCGATTAAGCGGCGCGTCGCATATTTTTAACTCTATTCACATTATGACCTTACGACTCAACTGAATAATTAATAATATAATAATAAGTAAACGAGACATTATTTTTAATGAAGTTATATCAGCACAGAGTAAAGCTGCATCCACAAATAAGCATAAGAAATATATCGTATCGCAGCTATTGCGCAAAATCAGCAGCAGTGGAGTATTTACATCATACATATCATCATAAATGGATGATAATGGATCGTCCTAAATGTTAAATATTAAATAAATAATAATAATAAATATTAAATAATAATAATAAATATTGGACACCAATCACATACATTGCTCTGATCCCAAAGTAAGTAGCTAATGCACTTGTGTTATGGAAATCAGACACAACGGTGGTACCACAACACCCAGACCCGGGACAATATAGAAAATTTTGATTTCTACATTATATTGGACGATATTATACTATCTTTATTTCGTGGTTATTATCTAACACTAAGAAAAGCTCATAAAAAGCTTACCAACAATAAACCTCAGCAGCATATTGATGTTGTTGCTCGGCGAAACGTTGTCATCGAACCCGGGCAAGTCGACCGAGCGCGCGTACACCTCCATGTCTTCGTCACTGTGCTCAGAGGACACGAAGGCTTGCGTACTCTCTTGGAAGCCGAGACGCGCACCCGCCTTGTCGAATGAAGACTCCGCTACCCTGGAGGGAGAGAGGAAGATTTAAACTTTTATATACTATAAAATAAAGTAACAATAAAATAAGGATTTACTTCGCATTATTGAAAACTAGGTAGCATTAACCTCACTTCAGTTCGAGGTTAGGATTATCTTTAATTTACATTGATCAATTGTAATGTAATACTTCATGGTATTTTACTTCTAGGTCACTGTATAAAAAAATATAAAAAAATACAGCTAAATTAGCTCAGGGATTTCGAAAAACTCAGCGCAGGCTCGTGGATGTTGAACATTAGACATAACAGCAATGATCTGCCTCGATTTCACCAAGATCACATTATCCTGCTGAAACCGCTCCACCAGCTCAAGTATCTTCCAGATTTTCAACATAGTACGTACGTTAACTTCTTCCAGTTGATGGAGACAGTACGAGGTCTTATTAAGGTTTTATTAATCCAAAATTACAAATTTTAAAAACCACCCCGACACGTCATATTCAAAGTCATGGTGACCTTGCCATGTTATTTCAAAATTATTGAAGCACGGTACCAAATTTCGAATCGATAGGACATATGGAAGGTAGTAAGATCCCCTCATCAATGTATTAAGGAGCTGATGATCTTCAAACGGCGATCGGGTTATGGATGCATCGGCACCACATTTCGAATCGATCGGACAACTATAACTAGAAAAGAGCTGACGATTTTCAAACGGCTGATCATATTTTTATGAAACATGGCATACAAAACACTCGGGATAAAAATATCTTTGATAAAAAAAAAATCGAAGATCGGTTCGGGCGCTACGATACCATAGACAGACACGTTAAACTAACAACACCCCGCTCTTAATTCGTCATAGGTTTAAGAACGGCTACATACCTGTTTCTCTTCAGATAAGCAGACACGATCTTCTGCCTCAGCCTCACCAAGTCATCATACTCCGGATCCGCAGTCACAGTATCCAGCTGGAACAGCTCAACCAACTCTGGGTCTTCCAGGTCCTCAGCATAATCTCCCGAATCCATGAAGGAAACGGGCACTGTATTGGGAACCGGGATGGGTAGGTTGTCGACGAAGTCCAGAAGAAGACCGATAATGCGGTCCGATAGGTTCAGTTTGAAGCTTGAGAGCGATATGTTCAGCTTGTATCTGTGGACAAAGAAAAACCATTACTATTTTTACCTAAGTATTGCGTATTTAAGTCATTAATAGAGACTAAAACATGCAATAAGTGTGAGTGTAAGTGGGAAGTGTTGCAGCGGACTATATGTATAAGAATAATAGTAAAATAAAGTGGTGTACCTTGGTAGTAACTTGTAGTCCTTCTTGATGCTGTTAGAGAAGACGACTTGCATTTTGATCTTGGGGATCAAGTGGAGTTCTGAGTCGCCATGTTTTCTCTGTTCTCTCCAGGGGTCGTTCCATTCACAAAATAATACCTGAAAATATTTTTTTCCACGTTGTAAATCTCAGCATGTTTCAAATTTTTTTACATTATTCTTACGTCTTACACTTATTTTTTTTAATTTAGTATGGGTTTGCTCTTGACTCCAGACCAAGCCAAGTGCGACTAAGACGAATTCAAAGATTAAACGAATTCGTCCAGAAGTAGCCTCTTCACTTTGATTGTAATCATTAGGATGTACTTACAAATGAAGATCACACGACACAAAACTGGGCGTCACTTTAAATAAAAGACGACCTGTGATTTATCTCGTTCCAGGACAGTGAACGCCTACAGGCTTGAAAACAATAAAACATCTATTGTGTCTGGAATAGTGTCCCGGAACCTGTTAAGCGATTTTGGCTCCTAAGCTGGTAAGTTGGATAGTACATGCAGTAACGTATAGATATTTTGTGATTCTGGTTAGCTGATTTGAAAAAAGACAAAACAAAACGTTGTCCAAAGCGATACATCCGCGCTATGATTATCATAAGAATAATAGTCAGTCACTGCGCGGTGACGCAAGAAAAATTGTGCAAAAAATTAACTGTATTGACATGAAACGGACGAACACTGGCGGGTGAGCGGGGAAGTGGGAGGGGCGTGATATGCTTGACAGGTCCTTTCTAATGATAACCGGGTAGTAAGTCGGGGCTTTATTGCTTCAAAAGCTACAACGTAATAATAGTAATAGTCCCCCTAGCCGATTTCGACTTCGGTGGCCAGTCACAACGACTAACTGACTGCGCAGGACATATTATAGTGCACAACTGTGTGCGCAAACACAGGTGCACTCTCTATCTGACACGACCGGAGAGAGATCAGGCGCAGGACCAACGGCTTTACGTGCGCGCCGAGGCACAGGGGCAGGAGTTTGAAAATAGGCGGTGTATTCTTATGATAACCGTAACCGGGTAGTACGTCGGGACTGTACTGCTTCAAAAGCTACAACGTAAAGAGTGCCCAAGTTAAAGATGTCAATTCATTTCTCACCTGGCAAGAGCATTCAGCATGCAGCCTATCATAAAGCCTTTCCTCAAGTTCCATGCACGTGGCGTCTTCGAGAGTCAAATTTGAGGGCTGAAGATCAGATTTGATGATGATGCGGCTGATGTCTATCACCATCAGTCGCCCTGACCTGGAAGCAAATGAAAAAAGTTAATTTCGGACAATAAAGCATCGCTATTAGGTGAATGGATATATCGCAACAGGTCATCATTGTTCACCGTGTTTCAATTATAATCTTTTTGAGAAATATACTATGATAACAATAGGTTGTGATCGTCTTTCAGTTACATCGATATACTCATTGTACGACTGAATATTTCGTTAAGTGTTTTACAGCTAACCTCCGAGCTATGCGTTCTCTCCTGGTCTCCTATCTACCTGGTCGCACCACACTTTTATGTCTGGAATTGATGACTAAACAATTACATGTGATTAGTACCCGTGTTTTATCATAAACCCCCTCATAACAAAAAAAAAGATATTACCAGTTTTAAGCAAAGACAAAAATACGACTAATTTGAAAACTATACCTCCATTATTGAATGTTTTCATTATAACAGTATTTTCAAATTTTTCGCATAGTACTTTAGTACGGTTCTAAGCCTGTTTTTGGAATAAGGAGGAAAGAGTTCACGTGCGCCGTGCTTAATCAAATCATTAACTATTCTCAAGGTGACTCACTTGTGCAACGCTCCGTGTTCGGGCAGCAACACCGCCGGCGCTCGTATATCCACGCTCAGTTGGAACACCTTTCTACGACTGATGGCATGAGCCAAGGCCGCCTTGCCTACGCGCCCTACGCGTTCGGCTGCCAACTCTAACTCTTGAGCCAGCTCCTCCGATGACATGGAGTGGGTTTGGAAGAAGTTGATCAGTTCAGTGAACGCGTGCTGGACAGGAAAAAAACAACAGTAAATATTAATATTAAGATCTCAAATGCCAATGGTAAAGTATTCGAATGTAGATCTTCAGATTTAAAAACAGCAAAATAGATGACTATCTTGAAGATCGTAGAATCGGGCTGCTCTGGATGCGGACCGCTTATGGCTTGCCACTTATACACATTATGTAATTGAAATAATTTGCCATTTCGTATTCTGATAATCATAAAGAAATAATGTTCAAAATAACTAGTACTTTTGGTATTCAACAAAGAAATACTCGATATTCATTTATGGAAAACCTGCATAATCTAAGAAAGCATTGATTTCCAGAATAACCCAATATTGAATATAGCTATGAACACATTAATAAGTTTTACTTATAGGAAGTTTAGATTTGAAGTTAAACCTTACCTCCACATAAACCAACTCCACCGGCTCGAGTAACACAGTGAGCGAATAATCCGCATTCACAGCGCTGTTGAACGGGTTCTTCTCAAAGTCAACAGCCAGAAGATTAGTACTGGTGGGCGCTAGCCCTCGTTCGGCGCTGAGGAGTGGTACCAACTCTCCGTCGGAAGTCGCACCTTCGATTACTATGCTTTCTGCTCGGGCTGACAGCTGAAATAATAATGTAAACGTAAAATCAAACTGAAGAGGCCATTATCGAACTGACTTTCATTTTTTTTCTCTTTCCTGCACCCTAAATCACAAATATAGCGGTCTCTATCTATTTGAACCTTACAATAACAAATATTTTGATATTTATTTGTTAGAAGATACGAGGAAGTTATATGTTAAAGTATACCCTAAGTTAAAACTGAATAAAGATAAAAACTGAGTTGGACCGCGTAACGCATTTTCAGAACTTCGATTTAATGCTTTAAGTTTAGGGATATGCCTTTCTTAAAATCAGCATAAAGCAAAGTAGCCTTATTTTTATTTAGGGATAAATGAAAACGGAACAATTATCATGCTGCTAGTCATAATCGGTATCGTTATACCTTATAAGCCTTGGCCGAAGGTCTGGTCTCCAAAGACGCGAGGAACTGAGTCAGCGTGACAACTAGGACTTCTTTGCTTCGATTCATCAGGGTCAGGGAGCAGTTCGCCAGCGTCAGGTTTAGTTTGTGCTCTGAAACATGAATACTAGGTTTTATAAGATGAAATAAGAAACGAAAAATTGCGCACGGCCGGGACTCGAACCCGCAACTCCTGGCAACCTGGCCAATGCTCTTTCTCATCGACCTACCTACCGTACTGTTGGTCCGACCGCGCGGATTTCTAGTTACGTATTGATTATAGATAGTGCCATCCACGAAGGCGCGCCCCACTCTTTTTTTGATTGATGAAGGTGCGGGGTGCGGGGGGAGACACGCGCGTCAGTTGCGAGCCGGCCGTCATTCAAATATTCAGACACGTCACGAAAGTGGCTCTGCTTAAATTATTTTTAAAATGTCAAAGAAAACCCAGGGTGTTGTACTAAAAAATAAACCATGTATAATCTACTGTCGTTATTAAATTTACTGAAAGAATTATAATGGTAACTTAAACACCATAAACAATTTTAAATAAATAAAAACATGTGGTAACTTATAATATTATCGGGATGTACTTTATCGGGGAAGGCTTTATAACATTACGCTAGGACTTACGTGTACGAAGAATAAACAATTCACACGTATGAAGTCCCGGTGGACCGATGGTTCTCTTATAAATAGTTTTTAAACATTTTTTTAAATGTTATAAAACGTTCTTACGTATTTCGTTTACGTCAATAGTAAAAATGATGCTTGTGCAGTTTAAAAATAAAATATTACTTTTCTAGTAACTAACTATACCTACTTAAAACCATATCCAAGTAGAGCATCTTTCCCTTTGAGTGTATTTTTTGAAGTGTGCTTAACAATTGCTGAATTGCTGAATTTGGAACATCATAATGACTAAAGAATGATCTTTAGTCATTATGATGTTCCAAATTCAATTCAAATGTTTGAAAGAGCTTGCACACATGTACTATAAACGATTTGGACGAGTGGTGGGGCGCGCCTTCGTGGATGGCACTATCTATAGTCAATACGCGTGACGTCAGCGCCATCTACCCAACTGTTTTTTTTTTTTTGCAATAGTGGGCCAAGTAGTTATTCATTACAGAATAAATTTAACTTGGAAATTAATTACGCTTCGCTTGGAGCTCGGAGTCAGCAATGTTGTGTGGTGACATCGCCTTACCTCGAAAAGCACGTTCAGTCGTTGGTCCTGCACCTGATCTCGTATTACCATGTCGTATTGCAGTACCACTCAATTAATTAGAGTGAAAGAACAGAGAGTGAATACACACCTGAGTACTGCCTGGCGGGCTGCGGCGCGCCCTCCGCATAGCCAATGAGCTCGCACACCTTCTCTCTCTCAGCACTTGATAGATGACTCCACAGACTTTTACAGCGTGAGCTCTTCACACACAACTCTACGTGGGCCTTGCTCTCTTCGGTGTCTGATTCCGAGTCAGAGCTGGTAGGCTTCCACCAGTCGAACTCGCTTTCGACCACTTCGATGCGGTCCGGCTCTTGGGATAGTAGCTGTTGAAGATAGAATAATGTTAGTACAATAGAAAATGTTGATATCAGGTACATAAAAAGATTTGTGCCACAGTAAGACCTTGCCCAAGATCGAAAGTTACTATGTGATCATAAACATTTACAAATGATCGAAAAGTTACAAGTATATCATCAAAGAGATACATGGTAACAGTCCTGTGCTACTTCGTATTATGTATTATTAAATTAAAAAGAAATGTACAAAGAGTAAGTTTTCTGTGTGAGTTTAAGCTGAAAGATCTGCAATGTGATGTTACACAGAAGCGGTGCTTCATGGAGCCGATCAGAGACGAGTAAAACTTGACTGATGACATAGCATAAGGTATGACTGGTAAGTCCACCTAATGTGCAAATTTTGGTGGAGCAATAAAGTATAAATAAATAGCAAATTTTTAAGGTCCACACAGTGGCAACTCCATAAAAACGCAGCCGTAAGTAAAAAGAAGTCGAAACTTTAGACTTACCTCAAACTTGGCTTGTTCCCTTGCTATAACAACAGACACAATCGGCAGACTATCCTCACACTTCTGCAAGTCCAACTTCAGCTCCGTATCATTGGGACTCCTCAGCGTACTCTTGTAAATCTTTTTGTAGACATTGTAGTTTTCCCTATGCTTCTTCACTGCAGCCCAAGTGTAGGGGCGTACTCGCTGCTCGACGACTACGTTGTATGCGTATTTCCACCACTTTTTCACGTCTTTGGTTAATGGAACTCCAGGGTGGAGGTGGCGGTATTTTCTGAAAGTCAAATGTTAGTCTCAAAAACTTTTTTATGACAATAATAACAATCTCACTTTAACATATGATGCTGCTTAAAATGGATGCTGCTTTAAATGGTGGATAGATATCATGCAAATGGTTTTGTATTCCTTATTTTAGATCCAGTATTATACTGCCTCCTTGAAAAGTCTATGTTTGTAGAATTCACATAGAATTTTCAAGTAGCTCGGAGTTGGTTGAGATTTTAAGCACCGATGATTTTACATCTATATCGGTTTGCTGTGTCATCGGATGATAAATTTAAATACTAGTACACTATAACGTCTTTTGCGGATTTATAGTTTAGCCTTCCAGAGACCACTAAATAGAAGTTTAAAAATTTGACACAAAATGCATGAAAAGAATGTCAAACTTCCTGAATTTTCGTCAATTTTCCTACACATTATAAATTTTAAATGACCATTCTCTGGGCTAAACTTTATCTTGATCTTTGTTAAGATGTAATGCCGTCATCACAAAATATTGGGTCAAACCTATTAAGCTTGATTCTGGTGAAGGACGCCAGCAGATTGTCAATGGACAGGTACTGCCGCCGCGACAGCTGCAGAGCACTATCTTGCAGGACCGCGTCCAATAACAAGCGCGGAACTCGCGCCTCGCCAGATCGGTTTATGAGGACCTTCACTTTGCAGGTTACTGGTTTCAGCACTGGAAGACATAAAGTCATAAAAGTCATCAAAAGTCATAAAAGTCGTAAAAGAAGATAACTGTTCAATCCACATGTCAATAGATGATGACAGTTCTATGAGGCTGGTGCCCAAATTCGTTTCCTACTAGTGCCCTAAGCCATAAATAATAGGAACAGGATGGCCATAGGACATTTGCAAAGAGTCATGTACGGTCTACTTTTAAAAAAAACGCATTCACACACGAAACAAAAAACTGGCTTAACTTCCAACAAAACACGACGCTAGGTGCAAGAGATTTTGGCTCTTATGGTGGATAGAAGCGAGATAACGCGATAATTGAGATGTAGATTTAAACAATAAAGAGCGAGTAGACATACAAAAAGCGAACGTACAAATCGATCCAAGTTGTTACTACTTCACATTAATATATTGATGATACTTTATTACACAGTGAAAGTTTGGGAAGAAACACAAGATAATATGCGATGGATTTCATAACTTACAGAACTCAAAATCCTCATGATGCATAGAGAACTTGTCCAGTCCAGTAAGCATGTAATGCTTCCAGTTGTAATACTGCATGGGCGTTATATGCGCCGTCTCATTGTCATCCAGGGCCGTGGCAGTAGGGTTCCAGTACAGCGATAAAGATTCCACGCGCATCATTTGGTATACGGTCGTGGCGTTTGGTGGGGTTACTGCTGGCTTCCATTTGCTAAAATAAAATGGAAATGTTAATTTATCAAAAAACTAATATTACACTTTATTCTATTTTATCAAAATACATTATTGCACAAATATTGTTTATGTGCCAGTCAAACTTTTAGGTCATGCGGAAAGATGGCAACGGGTGCAGATAGGTAAATTATGGTGCGATAAAACATAACATGCTTTTACTCTTTTTATTCACATAATAATCCACTTGCATGTCCATCTTATCACTGTGGTTAATTAGATAGGTAGGGTGGAAGACACCGCCGCCTTACCACTTTCTAACGAAAATCACTTGCACATACGACAAAACGGGCATAATTTCAAACAAAAGACGATGTGAGAGGTGCAAGCAATTTTGGCTTTGAAACTGGTATGGCGGAGGTGAACTCGATAGTACATCTTGTTAATCATTTAGAAGATTCCTGCAAATGAAAATGTATACATCGAGTCAAAACAACGCTATTAAGATCATCGCCAAACCTCACCTGTTAGTAGTCTCTATAGATAGACTCTGGAGACACAGTCCACAAGCCAGGGGCCCGTCCTTAGAGCTGATAGAATCTTCATACCTAACATGGACATTCCTCACATAAATCTGCAAGTTATTCACGATCGCCGTGAACAAATTCTCGAAAAAGTTCTGTGGACCTTTTAAGATCTCGCTTTCCGCTTCCAAGTCTTGTAGGATCTTCCTCTTCGCCGCCCTCATGAGGCGTTTCTCCCTCTCAGGGTCGAAGTAGCTGTTGGAGATGGCCGGGCCGACCAGGACTAATACGTCCTCGATGTGGACCACAACTGGTTGGGTGTAGAGACCCGACCATGGTATCTGGAGGTTGATCTTACCGATCGTCCCAATTTTCACATCGATTGGGAGGTCTAGTTCATACTGGAAAGAAAATGTTATATTTAATCGAAGACTATAAAAACATTAAGACAATGCACTATGTGTGATTATGGTTTTAGTTGGACTGCTAACATAGTTGCTTGTTTAATTTCTATCTAGTTTATGAACATTTCTATTTATGCGACCGGTGCCAGTAGTTTATTGGTCAATAAACTTGGCCCAATTGCAGCAGATAATTTTGTCTTTATCAATTTATGAAAAAAGTTGGCGGCTGGGTGTCCGTCCGACCCCTCGGCAGAGAGTAACGTAGCCGAAGCTGGGCGTCAGTGCGAGAGAGTCAGTTCAAGGCGTCAGGATCACCATTATCCTCGCACCGTACCCGTTCCCCGTCCTCGTAATCCATAAACAAGCCGCGAATAAACCCACAGAACCGTTTAACTACTTATATCTACTGTAACAATTTATACAGAGAGTTTAACGCCAAGAGCGTCCGCATCATATACGAGTTTCGTCTTTCGGGATCGGGGATATCGTAGATAAATAGTTATCCGATAGCGCTAGAGTTAAGAGTAATTGTTAAGGTAAGAACTGTATATTTATTAGTTTGGGGGAGGCCTTTGCCCAGCAGTGGGACAGTATAGGCTAGGAAAAAAAAACTTAAGCCGAGAGCCGTATTCATTGTAAAGGTGGTTTATTTCACAGTTTCCCTGCATTAGTTAGGTACACATCTTTTCCCTCTGTTAAGAAAGGGTAGAGACAGGTATCTTTATGCTGACGAATGACTCAGGCTAAGCTAGCTGAAAGGGCCCTTCGTCACAAACTGGTTTAGAAAACTTGTCGATAAAACAACTTACTGGAAATATCAGTTATCTCCTCCAGATCACTTACCAAAGCTTCAGGCTTAAGCTTCAGATCAGTGAGGTTGACGTTCCCGGAGAAGATGCCAACGTTCAGGTTCTCCGTGTCCAGATCCTGGACATACTTGCCCAGCAGCCGGTTGAGGATGCCGGCCACCGCGCCCTCGAACATGGTGCCGAGAGGTTTGTGTGATCAGGACTGTGAAAAAACAAAATTTTAATAAAAAAACACCGCCTTTTAAAAATTAAAGGACTAAAATAACGCTTCTGAAGTGGATGCATAATTGATGTGCGTACTTTGACTGTTGCTGTCCTATAAGTTTGATTTTAATGAAAATATTTTTTTGTTGTTGTTAGTTATTGTTTGAGTTATTATGTATCTGATTGGACCAAATATAGCTTTTAAAACTTTAATGAAACAAATACTTTACTGCAAACCGCATTAAAATCGGTCTAGCCAAACGCGAGATATTCGCGGACAAACATACATACAAACATACAGGTGGAACTGAGAAGCTCATATTTTTTAAGTCGATTCAAAAGAACAATTTAAAAATTCATTTACTTAAGTACGGTCAAAGACTTTCGCGCCTAACCACATTTCAACAAAAAAAAACTCACACACAACACAAAAACAGGCGTCACTTCAAACAATCGTTGATTCGAGGTGCAAGCGATTTTGGCTCTAAGGTGGTTAGGCGCAAACGAATATAAAATACATACACAACAGCCCAATCAAGTGGCTAAGGAGGTACTATTGCTCGTATGTGCCTCGATAAGAATAGTATTGTAGGTACAGGTATTATAACTTATAACCTATTAGAATTAGAATCACAGAATATATAATAGTAATACATAATTAGAATAATGATAAAACATTAAATTGTATGTTATGTTCAAATAAAGATATGGAAGATATTGATTATTCTATAAATGTTTCAAAAATAGTTTGCGTAAACCGTGAATCAACCAATATTTAAAACTAGCTTTTGCCCGCGACTTCGTTCGCGTGGACTTCAGGTTCGTCCCGTCTAGTAGCGCAAAAAATGTGTTTTTTTACGACCTCACATTAGAAACCTCAAAAATTGTAGCCTATATGTTATTCTGATGTATAAGCTATATTGTGGTAAAGTTTCATTCAAATCCATTCAGTAGTTTTTACGTGAAAGAGTAACAAACATCCATACATCCATACATCCATACTTACAAACTTTCGCCTTTATAATAGTAGTAGGATGGAAATGCTAAGCAAACACATTCTAAAGTGTATTAGGACTTACAGAATCAATATTGACACAAGTAACTTTCAGAGCCGTGGGCGTATCGAGTCCGCATAATATTAGGAGCAAATTTCTTCAAAAACACAACACGGCAGTTTACAAACAAAGCAGTCATGGGTAGTGGTCGAGTAAGAGTTATATTAAAACGTTATCACCAGTTATCAGATAGTGGTGCTCATACACTCGTAATTTGTAGACGAAGCGGCGAGCTATCGAACGATGGATATTGTATTGAATATTGACAAGGTCGGAATGGAAATTGCGACAGGTTGAAACACGGTAGGTCACGCAATGTACAGGATTATTGGTACTCTAGTATATCAAAGGTCACGGAATACGAACAGATACCCTGTAGTGCTTAGCTTCTCGACCGATTCTCAAAAGATGACACCACGCTTTTACGCAACAGATAAAAAGGAGTTTTAGAACACGTATGAAAGGACTATATAAACCGCAACATCTAAACCGAAGTCCTAGTTCTGCAGACAATCATATAAACAGTTTGAAGTGATTTTGGTGGTTTTATATTCGTAAGGCTATCTATAGCTTTCACAGACAGATTTCTTCCCACCTTCGCCTAGCCTAGTCGAATCGAAATGCACCGTCCAATAACTGAATAGGAATACTGAATAAAATTTCACTCAGAAACTCTACAAGTGAACATTTTAATTAACCCTTAGTAAAATTAAATAACGCATACCCGAGCTGAACACGTACAAAGTGTCCAGTAAGTGTACCCGGCGATTTAATAGAGCGAGCGTCGTCAAAATGCAAATGCCGAGAATAAATTAAGAACCCGTTGTTATGAAAAATATCATCATGTCGGTGCGGGCGGTAGACGAAAAGGATTGACTCGCGGAGAAGATTGCAAACTTGGAATTATCTATGGATTATTGAATTGAAAGATCTTGATGAAGTTAAAGATTTTGTGATAATAAGAAGAAAGAAAGAAAATACATTTATTCGACTCACAAACACATATACAATACACGGACTCGTAAACACATATACAATAAACAGACACACTTATTTTTAATACTAACATCGAGAATGAGTCAAAAATGCACCCTCTCAGCATTAATCGTGGCAGCAAGATGCATGCCACGAGTGCGACACTGATTTTCAGAGGGTGCCTTGTGGGTATAGAAGAAACAAAACAAGAAAAACATAAAAATATTAAGAGATGATATTTATAAAGTTAAAGAGTTTTCCTTGGCTTAAGGATCACAATATTTCAAAAGCCTACGGCCTACGTTAATACGCTTTAAATTAGTTAGATAGATTTTATTTTGCAAAAATAAAATATTTAGCAGCATTTTTGGTCGAAAAAATAGATATGTGCCATTATATTAAGACTGTAAAGTATCATTTCCAACACATTTCATCTTGATTTGTTACGATTACGAGTACATCAGTCAAGTCAAAACTACTTATTCTCATCACGACGCGACTCTAGAACATTTCTGGAAATAATCGCGAGCTCTTTGATCAATGATCACATTTCACCACAACAACAAAAAATTGACCGAAACAAGACCTGTGTGGAACTATTTTTCATAGAATACCAAGAATACAGTAATACTTATCAAAAGTTTTACTTTGCTCATTCGAGTAGACATACCTATATTATCAGGAAATGTAAACGCCGACTATTTCCATGAGAGACGGAGAGCTAAATTGTTACAAATTACTCGAGGAGCGCAGTTTACATGTCAATTAGTGCTATACATCTACATCTACATAGACTCTTACTGATCTGTGACATACAGATAGAGAGAGGGAGTAAAGGTCAAATCACATGCAGGCGCAATTACAACCGGGTAATTGATAATTCCATCAAAATCTAATCGAGTTCTATAAATAGAACAATAATACCAAGGGCGCGAATCATTTTGAAGGGCATCGTTCAAGTTTGATTAACGCCCATATAACTTCAATCAATCACTAGATACCAACTAAGATCGCGTTATTAACATACATCATAAATATGTACTAATACATACATTTATTAAAACGTCAACCAGCCGTTAAAAATATTGTTACTGTCATTATTCTTGCGCATTGTAGAGCAAGGAAAGAAAGAAACAAATGAGCATCATTAGAATGTTTTATAATAAGAAGAGGTGGTATTTACCAAAAATTCACATGTTTTGCCAGCCAGTGCAGTCGGGATTTTCTAAGTTTGGTGTGTGCAAATGACGTCAAAGGTGGCAGGGACCTTACTGACTGAGTGTTTTTGACAGGTGTCACCACACATCCCCTGACTAATAACTCTAGTGCGCAAGCTTGTGGTTAGGCCATGCGCAGTGGAGAAATAGGAAAACTGTATCATTTGGGAAAACCGTGGGACGAACGTTCAATACCGGCCGGATATGACGTCGCCCGGAAAACGGGATGTTATTTTCAGCAGCAAATAAGAAAAACATAGAACCTATTTATAACTCTTAAGGAAAATGTTCAGTGTCCACAGAAAATGTAATTGGTTTTGCGGCTTCAAAAGAAATGTCGAAACAACACGATTAACTTTTTCCGTCCTCTTATAACATAGGTTCATCTTACTTATGTTACTACTACTAAACTGCCGTTTTCCATTTAGGGGGGTCCACTCGGTACAAATTTTAGCCCAGAAGTCTTCCGGCATGCGGCTGACATGAAGTTGGTTGGGCAGCTTTCTGCGAGACATCAGTTATGAGCGTTGTGGAGCGCAGTGGTAAGTGGTAGACCCAGAAGACGATGGCGTAACGAGTTAGACATGTTCGACAAAGACTAGGAAATAAATGCCCAAAATCGTGGCAACTGGAGAAAGGGTAGGGAGGCCTTTTCCCTGCAGTGGGACACCACAGGCTCTTAATAATAATAACTACTAAACTGCAACTCCTACAGTAAAGGCTTCTGCCTTCTACACCGTAGCATACCATGACCATGTCAACGTGTGTCGCGGCGTCCAGCCTACATGGTGAAGAGACAGACTGGCAACTTGGACTGACAGACTGACAGACATACGAATAAGGAATTATTGGTTTGACTTGACTTTGACGGGTAAACAATGGGTTTATTGTTTGTTGATTATTGAAGACGAGACTAGCTTCATACGGACAGTATAACGTGTCAGGCAAAAAAACATTCTTTGTATTGAAAACTATGACACTGTGTTCCCATTGGACCATTCCGTCACCGAACAACACCGTCGCGTGTCATGAACGGAGAGTTTCAGCACCGGCAAAATACGCTCTCGCTCCGGTAACGGTAAAGACAGAACGCTGTAAATACCTTCGTCAGATAGTAGAGCTTATCGTGTTGATTTTCGTGTCTGACACGCGGTGTAGTGAGCCCTTAAGATACAATAACTTACCAGTTTTTTTTTTTGTATACTTACTCAGTTTATTATTTCCGTTTTGAATATATCATATTCCGTGAAGGTTGTGTCCGCTGAAAGCCTTCAAAATATGGAATCGAAATTAAAAACACAATGGCGGGGAGAACATATTTTATTGCATCTTACATGATAGATACAGATGTAGCAGTCAAATGGAATGCAGAGTCGCGCAAGTTGTCACAATTTACAAGAAACTCTATGAAAATTGTCACACCAAAGCGGTGCAGGGGCGGCGCAAGCCATATTAGCGTGTCAGACTGCTGACAGCGCGCTAAATAGCTGTCTGTCAAACGAATGAGGTTTTACACTGTTACTGCCTTGCTTCTGCGCTACCTGTGGGTTAGTGGTTAGGGAAAAAATCTTGATACGCTAAAGGGTCAGCGTAAAACTGACAAGATGGACAGACGTCCTTTATTATATTGATAGTTGAGTAAAAGCGGTATCAATACAATCTATAGTATCGAAAGCCCCGTAACCAAATACTATCGACACAGAGTAATACTGTCGATAGTATCGAAGCTGACTATCGTATGCACTATCGATATTCAAAGCCAATATTACCGAAAGTAGTAGCAATATTCAGAGCCGATACCATTGATAAGGCATACTATATTCAGCTTCGATACTATCGATATAATTGCTGTGTGTCTGTACTGTAGTATTGTAAAAAAACCGAGCTGTCAATACAATCGATCTTATAGATCACTTTGGAGTTCAACTATCGATCGGTCGGCAACGCTATCGGTCACTATGGAAAACTATGTTCAGCTATGGACGTCTTGCGATAATAATGATTATGATGATAATAAATCTAACATGTCCTTAAGGCGACCGCGGCAGCGCACGGCACGAGTTACAAGAACCGGTAGGCACGGCGGCAGCGAAGCATTCCTCAGGGCACACTGGACACGACTCCGAGTATTGACGCGGGTACACACACTCAGGAGTCGATGGCCATAGGGTGGGAGGGACGTTCTGAAAGATAGACAAGTTACCGCCATTATAAAGAATAATAATATTGAAGTTTATTTATTTTGCCAACTAGGGGCCAATTAAATGTTTGTTCTAAATGGCACCGTAAAATTGTAAATTCCGTAACATAATTATCTCTTTCGCTATATTGTAAACTGTCGATAGATTGTGAACCTTGAAGTATTGCTTAAAATTCAACGCGTTATTTTTCGTTAGATTGTAATGTATTGAAGTGAAACCATTAAATTAAAATTTATCGCGGGGACACTCGCGTTAAATTGTCAACTATCATAAGGCTGCCCCCTGATTGGTCGGACTTACAGAAGGCCGTTCTATGTTTTTGTAATTCAACCAATCAGCGCTTAAGGTGAGTTCCTTCGCAAGCCATATTACAATTTCACGGTTTTACTTCTATAGTTTATAATTTACCGAAAATGTATGCGTTAAATTATTGTAAACAGTATGTAATGGTTCACAATCTATCGACATACAATATTGCGAGAGAGATTATAATCTAACGGTATTTACAATTTTACGGTGATATATACGCTACGCTGCGTAAAGATGCCCTTGACAAATGAATGAGTGGTGCTAATCCAAAAATGTCTCCTAATAATGTTGTGACGTAGTTTTTCCTTACAGTGTTCCTCTATTCGTAGAGATAAAATACTCTACCAAGGAATAACTATGTGTGTGAAACGGCAGTTTATTGAGATTCAAGATAGAATATGTATAGTTTAGAGCTGATTTCACCGTTGATCTAATCACGAATAAAATTCTTCTGTTGTCTGAAAGAGATCGCTTACTTACAGCGATAAGACCGCCAAAATTTTACATTTCCTCTAAATGGATTTGTATTTGACCTATGTGATGTGCTATAAAGAGTTATCTTTCTATATGATTCGTATAATTTACCTTTATAAAAGTGGCCAGCATGCAAAAGGTGACGTCATAAGCCGGGCAGTTCAAGAAGTAGCCCTGAGCAGGCAGGTTCGGAACCAGGCAGTTTGCCTTCGCCTTGTCGATAGCCGCCGACCAATCAGGGTGTTCTTTCTTGAATTGTTCTAAATTCTCGCTCAGCTTAGCATTGTTTACGCTTCCGTTAGTCAACCAGGTAGCCTCGCGGCCGACGCATGTCAGTCTTTCGCACTGAAAACATAATAAAATAATGTCTTAATAAAGTTGTTTAAACGGTATATAAACTATGGGGGAGGGGCTTATTTAATTGTTACTGATAAGAGTTTCAAAGTTGAGAACATTAAAGCATAGATCAACTACCACCACCACTGCAAAGACAAATTTAAATAGTGATTTCATATAGTCGATATAGTCTTTTAGCCATTGAAATATGTAGAATAAATCCAGATATAAAGGCGAAAGATACCTTCCCTACAACCAATATAAATACTAATGATTTCTATACAGACTAGACCAGCAATCGAATCCAGGTCTTCGGAGATGGCAACACCTCAAAACCAGCGTGCTTACCACTACACCACAAAGGTCGCTTCGTCAGTGATTGATTAAGACTAGACACTAATGATTTAGAATCTTTACTAAACATAATTTACCTGGTCACTTGTTCTTCCGCACTTTTTAGGAGCATTTGTGAGGTGCAGCGAAGGAATGTGGACGCAAGAATACAGCTGGAAGAAACATACAGATTATATTAATTTAAGGATTATTTCATTAACAA
The DNA here is from genome assembly GCA_963584085.1 of Pyrausta aurata. Taxonomy (NCBI): domain Eukaryota; kingdom Metazoa; phylum Arthropoda; class Insecta; order Lepidoptera; family Crambidae; genus Pyrausta; species Pyrausta aurata. Next base: position 600,686 of record OY757260.1, on the reverse strand, counting down.
CTGCACACGCCTACAGAATATTATATAAGCATACATTCGGGTGGAAAACTGGTGATTCAGCGCAAAGGCGAAAGTGAGCTTTGTTCCTTAGAAAATAGGGCGCATCATTCGAAAATGGTCTGAGCTTGTTCTTCAACAAAGGTTTTTTCCACTACCCTGTAGAATACCATCATGACGTCCATGACCGTGCTAGGAACGTTACAGACAAAAAAAAAATTCTTTGTATTGAAATCTCAAAGATTGTCCGCAAAATACGTTCTCGCTCGCTCTCCATATAAAGGTGAGACAGAACGCTGTCAATCCGTTCAGTGGGCAAGGAAACATGGCCGTGGTATGGTACAGTTGGGAAAATACCTTTATTATTCGTAACAAATTTTCAAAATCAATGCGACGAATTCCATTTGAAGTTCAATTCTACGTAAAGAGTAAACAAATATATACCATTTCCGGTATGAATCCACAGTAAACTTGAGGCGGGGCCGGAGCGGAGACAGGCAAGTCTGCGCGACATGTCTGTAAACAAAAAAAAACGTTCAAAACCAACGCTAGCCAGTAAAGATAATTATTAACGTTTTTATTCATTAGGTTTACTTATAGCATGGTTCACATTATCAGGCTCGGGACTGTGGTGTATATTACGTAGTTGTAATATGGGCTTGATTACAACAAAAGATGTTTGTTGTATAACAGCCGTGTTACTTAAGCTATTTAAGGATATGATTATTTAACATAAGATTTCTTAAAAATAATGTTATTAGTATTTCGAAGTATAAATAAATAATAAAAAATACTCACCGCTATGATCAGCACAGACAACGTAATCACTTTAAACATTGTTTATAAATTATAATTCTTCCAATCTAAATAAGAGGTCCACTCGTCAACAGGCCGAATCAGTATCTGCGCAAACATCGGGTCAAACTCTTGCGCAGGGTCACTCTAATCTCATGTCGCAGACGAAGTGTGGGATGGATGAGGCAGTTCATTTAATGATCAGTCGTGTGGTGTGTAGTTAACTTTTAAGAATACGATTGTAAAAGCAGGAAAGGTTGTTTGTTTTAAATAATTTGTGATTTAAAAAACAGTGTCTGGTCAGCGAAACATCAACCTGTTTATAATATTTCCGTAACATTTCAAGAACGATGACACTCAGAGACAGTCATTTAAATTATTTACCATTAACATTTTTGTAAGTTTCATTATTGTCTGTATGAGAATTTATGTAAGGGCATTTACATACTGAAAGCACCTATTTTGATAAAATCTTGTTGCCGAATTTGTATCGGACTAACAAAGCAGATTTGGTAAACGAAAACCTACGTCTAGACCACTATGTTATCATACTAGTTGACCTTGATAGCCCGAAATTTTTAATGCCATCATATGATTTTTGAGACCACTGATTTTCTCGCGGCATCGCTCGCGTTTTATAGATTTACGGTACTATCAAGGTCACCGGCTATGAAGAAAATACGGCAACTTAGCTAGTTATATTTTAATATATCTCCATAGACACAGGCACTTGTATAAAAGTACAAAGAGTAGTCTTACTTAGACATGAGACAATACTACAAGGGATGCATTTTATTAAGTTTTTTGTGTATGAGTTGCGCTTTTTGTTTTTAACACTTTTCGTTTTCTTTTCATCTAATAGACAAGAAGCAGACTAGACCATCACCTCTACTCAAATGCTACTGAATGGGGAAAAACTAGTTTATTTATATTTCAAATTATTATCCCTTCTTGTAATACCTATACTACAACTAATAACTAAATACTTCTAAGGACTAAATAAAATACCATCATCATGAAAATCAACAGTCAAAAAATATATTACTTTATCACATACAGCTTTGTACATCTACAAATCCACTTCTTGTGTTGTGAAGAAGTCATCTTTTAGGACTGGCAGTGGTTCATCATTATCCGCAGTAAACTTGGAAGGCAATCGGTTGTCGAAGTGAGGGTATTTTGGGTGCCACCAATCCAACACCACAATATTAACAACAGTGTCTAAAACTACCGTACATTCAGGCAGAATGTCACGGGAGACGTTATAGCCCGTGTTGAATCCCAGATGCATCCGGTGGTGCCTGAATCCTTGCGATAAAACAACACTTACTGACGTCAAGATCATTCCCATCAATGGTGGCACTTCGTAGAAGCTTTGGCAGGTTACCTGGAAGTTTACATATAGTTATGTTACACTAGAGACAAGCTTTATTGTATTTAAGTACTTCAGTCTTCAATATTTTTAATCAGCAGGAGCCGGAGTGTAATGAAATAGTTATGGCAAATGAAATACTAATATGAGGAGTATTGTGGTGAACTATTTTCAGATTATATTCTTTTGAGTTTTGTTGAAAACATTGTAACAACAGTGCAATCAAATATTAAAAGTACTTGACCGTAATTCGAGGCTTAAATATTGAGATAGGCACATCCGTTTTCCGTAGTCTTTTAATTATTTAGTTCCATTTTGACACTATAGGTGGCGTGTTTCCGGTGTCTCACAGGCAGTTGGCGCGTTTTTATTTTACTTAACTTTAGACACGCCATTTTTACTCATTGGCGTTCTTGTTCCCGTAGCAAAAGGTGCTCGCTAAATAGCGTGCATATCGTGATATTAGACCTTTGTGCGATAGTTGTTACTAAAAGCCGATAATTATTCATCTTAGTTTTCGGTATACAGAAAGTGCTTCAGAAAAAACATGTAAGTACATTTCTTATTAATCAAAGTGCGGTGAATTTAAAGCGGTATCTTACCTACTTATTACAATCCTTCCGCTTCATATCGTTAATGTATCTTCGTTAACAATATCGAGAACTTTTTTGTGATCTACCTCCAAAGTGAGTAATTTTTGAAAGCAGCCTAGGTTTTGTCGGTTAATAAGAATATTAATAGAAGTGATTTAGAAAAAATATTTTATTTATTACAAAGTGTACGTGTAGTATAATTTTTAACGGGTTTTCCGTTTAACCGAAGCTAGTGCAGTTTGATGAAACCTTGTATCTACTTCTTTTAACACGAGTAATTTTCAGAATGAGTGAAGTCAATCCAATTGAAGAAGAGCCGAGGGCTGGACCGAGTGGCGTGCGTCGCAAGAGAACTCGAAGCAGTAGCACCGATAGTACCAGCTCCTCCAGCAGCTCCAGCTCAGCTTCGTCTTCATCAGACAAGCGAAAACAATCGAGGCGACATCGTCGTAAGAAAAAGAGTCGCCGCTCTAAATGGCATCATTTAACCAAAGAAATTGGTGAGTTACGCAACTTAATTTCACAACAACCCCCCCAACATAGTTATGAATTTGATGATCAAGTTTCAATATATTCAAGAGTTAGTGGTGATCTTTATAATGAAGAGGTAGACGGTGCCGGTCAAATTACGGACATTGTTAACCCTTTAGAGCCTGATTTTAAATTTGATATAGAAACAAAACTAAAAGAACCTTCCGTTCCAAAAACACCAGATAATTATATTAAAATGCTAACCGACGTTCAACGTTTCGGTAGTTCCGCCTGGTCCGAAGTAAGGTATGCGGAAACTCAAAAACTTTACAATCATGCTCCCGGTTTTGTCGATCTTAAAACTAATGCAGAGATACGAGCTTATGATTCTCTTACACACCTGGCCAAGTCTGATAAAGCATATGCCGCAATTACTTTTTGCGCTCTTAAACAAAAAGAATGTCTGCAAGACAGCATTCGTAGTCTATTATCTTGGGCTAAATCTGAGTTTAGTAATTTAAATAACTTAAATAAAAAGATCGAAGAATTGTTACTTAAAGGAGACTTACATAAAGTTTCAACTGACCTAATTCAGTTAGTCTGCGGGCACAGATCCGAGACAATAGAGGTTAAAAGAGATGCAATTCTCAAACATGTCAAGGACCCTGTCGTTAGAGTAGCACTTAATAAAATACCTCCATCGACCACACATATTTTTGAGGCCGATGCACTTTCATCTGCGTTAGAAAAAGCAGGAGGTATTCGGAAGGCATTTTGGCCTCTTAGATCTGATAACACACGTCACACAAAGGGGGGTCAATAGAAGTCAACGCCGGCCCTCGAGGGGAACAGGCACTAAAAAATTTGTAGCACCATCGAGTGGTGCCCAAGCAGCTCCTTGCTGTAGTTCTAACTTGGCTTGTCATTCGCACAATTTTCCACCACCCTCGAGGGGTGTTTTTAATAACATGAATGCAATCCAACACAATTTCCATTCTAACACAGCCTACGATGTTAGCAGAGGTTCATTTCAATACAGAGACTCGAGGCCTCGTGGTGCACAAAGAGGAGGAAGGGGACGAGCACTGTCTCATGCCCCTCGGGGTCAACCCAAACGTAACGAACAATGACTCGAGGTCATTCCAAGCCGGTCAACTGGCCCTATATTACAAAAATTAGGTGAAAATGGGGGCACCCGAAATAATACTAAAACTAATAAAAGGTTATCGCATACCGTTCACTTCGAAACCACCTCTGTCTTTTCTAAAGGCGAACGGTCCGTTCCGCACTCAGGAATCGGAGGAAATGACAAAAATTTTACAAAAAATGAAAGCTCAAGGCATTCTAAGACCCGTACATGCAATTTCCCCGAGTTTTATTTCACACCTCTTCTTAGTTCCCAAATCCGACGGGTCGCAGCGCCCAATTTTCAATTTAAAAGCTCTGAACGAGTTTGTGAAAGCAGAGCCGTTCCGTCTAATAAACATGTACCGGGTGCCAGATTTTCTCCAACAGGACGACTGGCTATGCAAAATAGACTTGAGCCAAGCGTACTTTCATCTGAAAATCGCGGAAGTGCATCAACGGTTTCTCCGACTATTTTACAAGGGAGAACTCTTAGAAATGACCTGCCTTCCGTTTGGGTTGAGTACGGCCCCAAAAACCTTTTCCATGCTCACCAACTGGATCGCTCAGGTATTGCGGTCAGAAAAAGTACGGATCTTGGTTTACCTGGACGATTTTATGATTGCGCATCAATGTCCTGTGACCCTTCAAAAGCACGTGCAATTGACCCTACGCGTTCTAGAAAATCTCGGATGGTGCGTCAATCTCGAGAAGTCAATAACAATCCCTCAAAAACGCATCACATACCTAGGAGTTGTTTGGAGTCCCTGGGACAATCAGAAATCGTTGCCAAGCGACAAAGTTACCACACTCATAAAAAAGGTACATCAGATCTTAAAACAAGGACAGGCGACGTTGGGCGAAATTCAGAGTCTGGTAGGTCTACTCAACTTTGCCAGCTTCGTAGTGTTGAGAGGGCGCTTACATCACCGTCATCTATTAAAATTCATGAACACCATACTAAGGTATCCAACGAGAAAATTTGTGCTTCCTCAGGAAGTTCAAAACGAGTTAAAGTGGTGGACTCAGAACTGCCACACTTCATCGTTGCTTCACTATCCTCCCCCGTCACATTTCCTCACGACCGATGCGTCGGACCTTGCTTGGGGAGCCCAGCTAGACAATGTACCCTGTCAGGCTCGTGGTCCCCAGACGAGCAAAGTCTCCACTGCAATCAAAAGGAAATGTTGGCAATATTGCACGTCATACGGCAATATGCACACAATCTGAGTCACAGCTCACTTTTGATACAGTGCGACAACAAAACGGTAGTAGCTTACCTTCGAAAAGAGGGGGGGACAAAATCTGCAGCCCTGATGAACATAACCTACGAACTATTAACAATAATGGATCGTCATCAGATACACTTTACCATACACTACATCCCGGGCCGATACAACAACCATGCCGATCACCTGTCCCGACACCGCCGTCCACCGGAATGGCACATAATACCGAGAGGCTTAAAAACAGTATTCGCAAGATGGGGTACCCCAGTGATAGATCTGTTTGCCTCGGAGAGAGCTCATGTAGTTTGCAACTACGTAACCCTAGACCAGAGAGATCCACAAGCAATTTTCTGCGACGCGTTCAGTGTGCCGTGGAACTACGTGCCTCTAGCGTGGATATTCCCACCGCCATTCCTAGTGCCCAAAGTTCTGTCGCATCTGAACCAATCAACAGGGGTGTTCCTGATAGTTGTGCCCCGATGGCAGAAAGTGTTTTGGCGAGCGGACCTCAGGGCGAGAGCTCTAGCAGCTCTAATAGTTCTGAAGAACTTTACGCAGAATTTGGTCGATGTATCAACAGGACTACCTCCACCAAATCTAGAGAGTCTGACACTCGAAGTCTGGAAATGTGGGGGTGGACCGAGGAGATAGCTAACTGGAAAAGTGATCAGATATCCTTATTAAGAAGCTCTTGGAGACAATCTACGCTCAAAACATATAAAGTAGCGTGGCAACGCTGGTTATCGTGGGCCGAGTCAAACAAAGTGAGCACTAAAAAGTCCACAGGATCTCAACTTGCACAGTATTTGGCTGACTTACATTTGATTCATGGTTTATCGTATAATACTATCCTTTTACATAAATCGGTCGTATCAACGCTTTGTAATGCCGATATGTCAAGTCAGTTAAGTTCTCATGTTTTGGTCAAACATATTCTAAAATCAATATCACTAAAAACCCCAAGACCTGCTAAGCCTCCAATTTGGGATATTGACAATCTAGTTGAATATTTATCTAAATATTCGGTTGATAAAACCAACACTTATCAAACGTCCCGACACACGGCAGTTCTCTTGCTGCTATGTTCAGGGCGCCGGATTCATGACCTAACATTGCTCAGGGTAGATCCAAATCATTATACAAAATCCGATGATTCTATAATATTCTGGCCGAAGTTTGGTTCAAAAACCGATAAAAATGATTATAGACAGTCCGGTTGGCATCTAATAGCTAATCAAGATAATACGCAACTGGACCCGGTCTTCTGGATTGAGAACACAATAGAGCTATTAAAAAGTAGACGCGATACAGCTCAAAAGTTTAATTTGTTTATGACGGTTAGGGGGTCCGCTAAACCAGCCTCTCGAACTGTTATATCAGGCTGGATTAAACATCTGTTTAAGGATGCGAATATACAATTCACTCCTGGTAGTGTAAGGTCAGCGGTAGCCTCGAAAAATTGGTTAAACTATCCTTTGGATGAAATTCTTGCCCGCGGCAATTGGCGATCAGCCAATACCTTTAAGTATTATAGGCGCGAAGTTAGGCCTAATAGTGATTCCGCTAATACGCAAATAACTCGATTATTTCGTCCTGTAAACTAATTCGTTAATGTATAAATGTTTAGTCTAAAGATCTACCGCGATAGCATAGCTATACCTTCAGTGATCTTTCCTATAGTATAACTGTAGACAATAAAGTTTTATGAACTGTAAATAATTAATATATATGTATTTGGTGTGGCATAAATAGGTAATTTTATGCAAATTAATTGGTCTGATTATTATAATATAACTTGTTTCTTTTCATGTAATATCGTAAAGGTAAATAAATGTATTACTATATAAACAACAATCTTTTATTATGATAATAACGGTATATTTTGCGTCACATTGGCGTATCAAATGCGTGTATCCATGTCTCACCAGGCGATAACAAACACTTCTCAATATTTAAGCCTCGAATTTCGGTCAAGTACTTTTAATAGCAGCGTTTTACCTGAAATAAAATAATACTTACCTAATTCGAGGCTTAGTTTATAAATCTGCCTGGTGAATTAAATTCAGCCAATGAGTAAAAATGGCGTGTCTAAAGTTAAGTAAAATAAAAACGCGCCAACTGCCTGTGAGACACCGGAAACACGCCACCTATAGTGTAAAAATGGAACTAAATAATTAAAAGACTACGGGAAACGGATGTGCCTATCTCAATATTTAAGCCTCGAATTAGGTAAGTATTTTAATATGCGTTTTATTTCAGGTAAAACGCTGCTATTATGAAGTTTGTATTACACTTATACAGTATAATAACAAAGAATATGAGATAAATCAAGGCTATAATAAATCTTTTACCTGCATAACTTGTGAATCTTCTTCAGGGTTAGCATCTAGCCTCCCCAACTCTTCAACAAAATCATCTGTAGTAATATTGTGTACTTTAGGCAGTGGGTACTGTTTCTTAAACTTAAAGAATATTGACCACAGCAATGGTCCTTTACAAAACCACACATTTACACAGCGGCGCTTCACAAGTGAGTGAGGCCGGCTGTCTTGAGCTGCCTCATGCACAACCCTCTTGACAAACACATCATATGTGTGGTACAGTGCTCTTATAACTCTCTGTCTGAGTCCATACACTTTGTAACTATTTTCCAACCGCAATCTTTGTGGCAACTTAGGGTGGCCTTCACAAAAATCTTTATAGAGTGAAGTCCAGAATGATTCTCGTTTAGTTATACCATAAGTTGCCTTATTGATGGCAGCAAATCTACCCACATCTTCAGGTCTTATAAACCTAGCTATTAAGTACCACACAATCTCAGGGTACACTACACCAGGACGGCCATCAATGTTGTCCTGCTCAGTTCTGGAATGGTTTCTTTTTTTCTTGTAGACAAATGATTTTGTGCCATCGTCATTAGTTTCCTCAACTATATCGAGGTCATCATCTGGTATTTGGTCCCAGGCTAACTCTGCAGCAGGTGGCGCAGTGAGAGTTGATTTTTTTATTTTAGAACCACATTTTAGTGCATTGGCACTGTCATTTATGGTAAAGTCAGCGACTGAAAAATTTGAAAATATATTTTAAAACAGACAAAGCTTTACTATTATTTATTAATATAACCTATACATAAGACAGGACAAGCAAAGAAATCATGAATTTTAGTCTTGAATTTGGAAGGCGAATTTCTGGTCAGAGTGTATCCTTATACTTTTGGGTAAAGAATGGGCTTGCTTAAAAACTTACCTTGGTTTAATTTCTTTTTGGTTTTGTCTTTTTTCTTCGGCATTTGGAGTGGAAATGTTTGTTTTTGGAGGGAGATCTCAATACATTATCTATCGATCAACCATAACAACAGCAACGTATGTTACTTTTAGGTGTTTTCTTACAAACAGACATAACAAACTCATAATTCTCATTCAATGGAATTACTTTTTCACCACATCATTACATATTATTCGATTTTTATGAAAATTCCAACAAGAATCAACAAAACAAACCGATGCGGAAAATGAAATGAATGGAATGAAATGAGCATGAATGAAGTGAATGAAAGATTATTTTTTTTTAATTTGACATTTGTACTCGTCGACCTAGACACTAATTTTATTTGGATTTTGTAGTTTATGGTAGAACTTGGCACATATGGTGCCAAGTTCTATTTAGCCTACTTTCCAAAGGCAGCGTCTGCGCCTGCCCTAGCCGAGCCAGTCTGCTTGCCTGCAAAGAAAGAAAGAAAACCGGTTAAGTGCGTGTCGGACCCGCGCACTGAGGGTTCCGTGCCACCCTTAACTGAATTCAGGGTCCACTTACTTTCACTTAACGAAAACATCACAATATATTGTGACGGCAAAAATAATTTTGTTTTTCATAGTGTTTGTATGAAAGACAAAGTTATATTTGCGGTTGATAAAAATGTGCAATATCTCAAAAACTACTGGTTCGATCTCCTTCAAACCAATTTTCGTTGCAAGTTTTTGTTGAGATCTACATCATATATTTTTTTCAAAATTTTCACTTTCTTAGTTCAAAAGTTAGATGGGGGGGACGCCTATTTTACCACTTAGGAAGCGTCTATATCTCAAACCTTACACTTTTAGAAAAAATGGTTTTAGAAACCTCAACATCATTTTAAAAGACCTATCCATAGACACCCCACACGCATAGGTTTGAGTAAAAAAAATTTTTTAGGTTTTAGTTTTATGTATGGGAGCCCCCCCTTAAATATTATTTTTTCTTACTTTTTGTATCTGAATCGGAAAGCGGTGAACAAAATACACCTACCTACCAAGTTTCAGCTATGTAATGCTTACAGTTTCAGAATAAAGTGGCTGTGACATACGGACGGACAGACAGACAGACAGACAGACAGACAGACTTGACGAAACTATAAGGGTTCCGTTTTTTGCCATTCGGCTACGGAACCCTAAAAACGTTTATTCAGCACCAACATCAAATACAAAAATATTTTTACAAAATTTTTGCAAAGCTGCTTGGCACCTTCTCGGTGAAAAAGATGAAAGATTACAATCAACGGCCTGCACCAACCAACCTGCCAATACCAGTGCATGCATGCATGCAATGCAACTATGCAACTTCTGAATAGTAGAGTTCTTGGTTGGAGTGAAATTATACAGGGTGTTTACTGCCTTAAAAAATTTGAAGGCCCTTTGGTTTTTCGGGTTCCGTAGCCGAAAGGCAAAAAACGGAACCGTTGTCTACCGACTATCTGTCGGTACATCATCATCATAGATACTTTATTCTGAAACTATTAGCATAACACAGTTAAAATGTGGTATCCCATTAAACGCTTTACGAATCCTGTACAAAAAATGTGAGTAATGTGGATGGAAATAAAACAAAAAAAATTGCTCAAACATTTACGTGTGGGAGTATCTAAGGAAGGATAGATCTTTTAAAATGACCCAAAGGTTCCCAAAATATTTTATATAATAGTCAAACATTTGTAAGACGTCGCTTCGCTTTCAAAGTGGAAAAATGGGCGTCCTAGGGGGGCCCCTATAACTTTAGAACTAAGCAAGTGAAAATCAAAAATAAAACGAAATAGATCTTAAAAAATAAAATATAAACTGATTTTATTGAAGTGATCGAACCGTTAGGTTTTTGAGACATAGACGAATTATGATATGATATAATAGATCATATTTTCGACGACCGCAGTCCGCAACATTACTTTATCTTCATACAACACAAACACAATAAAAACATAGTTATTGTTGCTATGCTATCAACAAAATATTACGGTATTTTGTGACACAGGGTTCGATTCATTGTCTGGCACAGTTGCTTTTTGCAAGTGTTATTTATATTTCATTGCTTATTCCATGATGCGATGACGAATGAACGGCAGACGTTTGATTTAACTAATGAACGGGTAGACTTATTTCACTATTTATTATAAAGTAATGTGAAAAAATATAGCGCTCATATTATCTATCTTTCAGCCCTTTCTTGCTCCTTTTGTTCCCTAATTTCCTTACTGCGCCGACCCCAGATAAACTGGGAACAGGGTAAGCGAATGATGATTATAAAGTAATGTGAAAAAATATAGCGCTCATATTATCTATCTTTCAGCCCTTTCTTGCTCCTTTTGTTCCCTAATTTCCCTATTTAAATCATGTGTTATATAAGCACGACGTGCACTCTGTGCACTACCTGTGCACTTAAATAATCGGTAACTAGTTTTACCGGTAGTTTTGAGGCAAGCTCTATAAAAAAAATGACACTTGTCTTTGCTAAAGTGACGTTTCAAATTCAAGATGGCAGACATGCCGCTTGAGAGCCATGAGAGTATGGAAACGTAGGAGTTCAAGTTTTAGGTGTGTCTTTCTAAATATCGAACTAGAATGTCGCCCGAATTCTTGACTAAAATCGTGTTCAAATGTTTTGACAATGTGAATCTTTGTTTTTGTGTCTTGTGCGCTAGATTTAGGTAACATTTGTGCCGGAACATATGTAATAAACGGTGAACGAAATTGTGTTGCTCGGTGTATCGTGTGCGATAAGTATTCTGGTTTGCTGGTAAATTAAAATGTGGAATATGATGTGCGACGTGATGCCCACGATATCTGAGGACAGTATCAGCCAGAGGAGTTCGCAGTTATCTGGTGAAGATGCGAACTTCGAACAGCTCATGGTATCTATGCTGGATGAGCGCGATAAGCTAGTGGAGAGTTTGCGGGAGACGCAGGAGCGCCTCGGGGACTCGGAGCTGCGTCTCAAGGAGGTGGAGAAGGAACGGGACTCCTTGCAGAGACAAATCGCTGCCAACTTACCTCAGGTCAGTAACATAATTGCCAAATAAGGCTTATCACTAGTTATCTAATATTTGTAAAAATGAAAAGTTTATTATTCTGAAAGCATTGAGAGCACGGCAAACTGTACATTTATGTTGAATGTGATACCATGTTATATTCTTTGCCTTTAAAAACTTTTTTGGAAAATACTTAATTATTTTACAATCATTACCCCATTATGTGGTGATAACATCTGCTTTCTGATTTATGAAGTGATAAATTACAGCTTAAATTATATTTCACAAAGTCCACACACTTAATACTCATTCCAATATCCATCCCTAATCCTACCCTATTCATCCATTTCTAGATTCCCTGTCCTGTTGATTACTGTTCCATTTTAATGAATCTAAACAATTGTGAGGCCGTCAGTTAAGATCCAAAAAGATAAGAAGTCAATAACAAAGTGTAATTATAAATTAAAATTGATGTCATATCAAAGAGTTAACATTATATTTATGTATTAATGTAGACTGGCTTTTTATTGCGTAAAGTGCATCATAATAAACACAATAAATAAATATGCAAAACATTGAACTTTAAAATTCATGAATAATAATTGCTTTTGTTATTTTTGATATATTTCTCTGTAATGATATCTGTATTTCAGGATATAATGAGACATCAAACATTATTATAGCTTTTATTCTCCATATTTTCCTTTATAATTAAATTTACTGTATGTATGATCAATGTAAGATTTATAATTGAATACTCACTATTAAATAGTTAGTTATCCATTAGCAGTCAAATTATATTATTCATTGTAAATTAATTATCTATTGTTTTAAACTTTCATGGTCACTAACATTAAGTAGGTAGTTAGATACGGGATTGCGGCCATGTACCTTATTATTTATGAGCTTCCGATATGTCTGCAACGTTGAGAGTTGATACTTGTAACTTGAGTTTCTCCATGATCTAGTAACTAGATTTACTCCATGATTGTGGTGGTTGCAACAGTGCCGAAAAATCAGATTCTCATAAATAATATGGTACTTACATGGTAGCAATCCCATATTTAAATGTAAATTAATAGATGTTCTTACCATAACTTTATACTTCAAATAATGCGAGAAAATAAATGAAATAAATTAATATAATAATTGTACTAATTAAAAAAAAATTTGCATGGTTCTGTATTATTAAACTGCAATTAAGTCTGCACAAGACAAAGAATACTTCTAGGTCAAGGAAACTAGTAGGTACAGGCAATACAATGCTCAGTCACTGGAACGTCCGTAAGAAAGAAATAATGCAATCATTTTGCTATTTGATTTTACCTATTTTATTACAACTAGAATATTGTTTCAGTTGACAGAGAAATAAGAATACCCGCATTTGAGAATTTTGGTATTGCTCCTTTTTTAAAGCCTCACATAGGACGCTGGTGGTAGTGTAAACAAGAGATTGTTGATAAACACATCCGGGATTGTTAAGCTACTACATTTGAACTTCATTCCTTTAACTTGTAATGGTGCTGCCTGATGATGACAACAAATGATTAAATCAACTGCATACCAAATTAAGATTTATAAACAAATATTACCTATTATAAGTTCTTCATTCATATCACATGTAAACAATGTTTATTTACTATTCCATTCAATAAAATGTGTATTACTTTATAGTCTGACCTAGTTAGATTGTTGACATTTGCAATATATCAATCTATTCAAGTTCAAGGATCCTATTATTAAATTATGTCACATTCATATTGATATCATTACATAATCATGTGTTTATCATTTAAAATGTACACAGATTGCAATAATTGTGTGCATCTTACTAAAGCAAGCACATAGGCTACTTTTTTTAAACTGAAATCATAAAGATTGACATAATTTAAAATTTGTATAAAAGCTGTCCAGTTTTTTTAATCGTTACTATTAAATTGAAAATTTGAATGAAATTTCATGTATAACAAGCCATTAATCTTTTATTTCCTTAGTTATTTCTGTACAAATGACCGGAGTAAGAAGTTCGATTCGAACCACTAATGCATTTATATTAAGATCATATTATACAACTTTTAAGTCGGCGCAGTTGACGTGCGTGTTTCACGGCTATCTCTAATAGTAATAATAAGATTATAACATTTTCGATGATTGCATCATCCATCACACACTTTATGAACAATATTATTTACTCTTTCGTAATTTTATCATAATGTCAACTTTAATGAAAGCACAAAGTCACATTGTATGCGTATTGTCATTTTAACTAAGCATTAAAAAACAACAAAAGAATCGTAAAATTTGCATTATTCAGGTTGGTCTTCAATGTCTTAGAAGCCCGGGGGCCCCGCAGTCAATGGGCCCAAGAATCCTCTTATTGCCGCAATGCACACGTAATACTCCTCGTTGGAATCTCTAGATATCTAAAAACTGGAGAGACAAGTTCTGATAAAGATTCAAAAGTTAATGATTATAAACAGTGCAATTACAGTTGTGTTTGTAAAAGTTCCTTAATAAGAATGAGTCATAAGTTAAAAAAGAGACTGTGCAAATTCCACAAAGGATGCCCGAAGTGCACCAACAAAGAGATGTTTTAAACCCCGCAAATTGGCAAAGTTTGGCATAGAAAATCAACAAACATACATCTGAGTAGGTATGTCGAAAATTATGCGAGATTGCACTTTTTTGTGGAAACGTCAGTCAAGCGACCTTCAGAGCTAATCGACCAGTGATAATACGAATTGCTAATGCGCTATGAATTTGTGGTTTACAGTGCGTCATTTTGTCAGCACGCAAACCGCATCTTATCTGGAGGCCGTGAGTATGTCACTATACTGTATCTTGTGCTACGCCACTAACTATCTTCCTGTAGAACATCACGCTTCGAGATCTTTTTGTTCTGGTCAGTTTTAAAGGTCTTAGCACCCAATCTGTCTTAAGCACGTAAGCAGTTTCAATTAATACTCAACTGCTTCTTCGTCTTATTGAAAGACTTCTTAAAGTAGGTAGGTAAGTCCCATAATCAAACTTATTTCTCGTGGGCCGAGGAAAAGTATCTTAAATACCAGTTATTCAATAAATAATTTTGAATCGACAGACCAGAAAAAGTTTAATTCAATTATGCAAAGGACGTCATGATGATAAAAGTCTGACGTATGACAGCGTGACGCATCAGAACAGGTCGGTTCGTCACCATCAGTAATCGCCACAAGCTTACTTAAAAGCTTAAAAGTCTGTGTTTGCGCACATACTTGTGCACATACTTGTGCACTATAATACTCGTATGTCCCACGCAGTCGGTTAGTCGTTGTGATTGGCCACCGTAGTCTTAATCTAATTTTTATTATTACTTAAAAGTCTAGCAGTTTACGAAGTCTCATCATCGTCATTTTTCTATTTCTATTGTATAAAAAGCTGTTTGCCCATTAGCTAGACCCTTCCTTGTATTCATCACAAAGCATAAAATCGTACGCGCATCGCATCACAAGATAATTTATGTATATCGTTGAGATGTTTCGGAGTAATTAACATTTTTCTGATGCATTTGGCAAATTCTGTTGGCAACAAACTCAAAGGCGTGTCATTGCTAACGCCGATCGTTATTTAATGATAGATAGGATAGATTTTTCTCTTGTATAAAATGTATTCGGCCGTCGACAGACACACAATAGAGTTGACTGCAGGAAGCGCAAGACTGTAATCTGTCTGTGTACTTAGCAAATATAATGATATAATATGTATTTCAAAATTAAATATTGGTGGAAAGATTGATTTTGTCATTTCCTTTAACTAGAATCTTAGATCACCTTTGTATTTCTGTAGAACGAAATGTGTCAATCTATACTTTATGTGGTCGACTGGATAGAATCATCTTGATGAAACCGAGGCGACGCGTGTGTCTCATAGAAGTAAATCTAATACTTGTGACCATAGCCTTAACGATGTGGCATTTTGATGCACGAACCGAAAACAGATATGGACACCTAGATTATGAACACATCATGAAAGCCGTCCAAGACTCGGCTGAATGAACATCTAGGCAAGCTTGCATAACATTATACAACATATCTGAATAAATAATAATTCTATTATGAAAAATATTACCGTTGCCTTAAATTAAAATCATATTAACATAGGTCGTCCAATGTAATGATTACTATTTTTTAAACTAAATAGTCTTGTATAGTCGTAATCTGCCTACCTTAAAAACCTGCCCTGATAAACTCACAGATGAGTAAGCTACGATAAGGAAGTAGCACATTAGTTTGAATACTTCACTGACCCAGCTTTTTGTTACTTTTATTTTCTACCGCTACATTTTGCCTGGCAACAATAAAGCAATCAAACAGTTGAAGATGAGTCGTCCCAAAATGGGGTCTGATCTCAAAGGCTCGAACGTACTTAGCAGCGAAGGGCCAGCAACGACTCCTCGAGCACTCGGTCCGGATGAAATCGCGAAATATTGTTACTTTTATCTCCTAGTCTTTACGATGAAAAAGAAACAGACCAGTGTGATTTTTTGTTTACTTCGAAGCTTAAAATTCTTGAAGAATCCTGTATCTATTTTGTTTTGTTACAATCATGAAAAAATATCTTTTTTTTCCGACAGTACTATTGACCTGCTTATTGGTTGTGTTTTCTTATAAACAGATATACAAAAGGCAGTTTTGCCTATATAAGCTTTAATCCACCACGACGTACGGGTGCAACATGTCTGAATGTTGCTTCAGTAGTTCTTAAGATAAGGCCCTACCTCCTACAAACAGACAAACGTTGCCTTAAAACTAAGTAGAATTAGCATTAATAAATCACTTCTTTAGTACAACCTGCGCGTAAAGCTGATCTAAACTGTGTCAGCGAGACAAACGGGCTTGTTTTTGTATAATATTATGATCTAAATGGGAGATTTGTTGAATGAGCAGTCGTTTAGCGCTACAAAGCGCACAATGTGTTGTGTACGGCCGTGGGAACAGCTGCGATTCTGACGATCAATGGGCTTTGTAAACGTTTCAATTACAGTGCTGCGCCTGAGTTTTTTGCTCCCGTAAAATACTGGAAGTTACGTAATTTCAACGCATTAATAAAATACAACTGTAGGAGTTAACACCCGTAGTTCACAACCTACTTATTTTATTTTGTTGATAAAAAATAGAAGACATACGAATTCATTATGATTCATCTAAAATAAAAGTATTTTCTACTTCACTAGGGTAGCAAAAGAATATTTTGCATATCTTCATGTTTTTCCGACAAATGACATAGTTTAAGTATGTCTACTAATCATTAAATTCTTTGCCACCTTGTTGGTTCTCATCCCCGACATGAGTTAAATAAGAAAAGTCTTTCTTCTCTGCGATTGCGAATAAAACAGATACAGAATGCGACTCAACGAACCTTTTCGCGTGACCAACTTTGCAAGTCTCAAATAACTAGTCATAAAAGGGGTAAAATAAGTGTCCGCCTAAAAATAACCTATTATATACAATCCTTGGCTTGCCCCATTTGCCGCTCTCGCATTGGTTTATTTAGCCATGAAAAGAGTTGTACTTCAATCTTTACACCATAAATCGTCTGAAATAGATGAAAAGGCCATTGATGATTGATGGCTTGCTCCAAAAGATTGGTTTGATGGATCCATGACTTCGCTGCCTTTTTTCCCTGTTTTATCCAATACCTGCGCAATTATCATAAAACATTCAAATATTCAGTCAGCGTGATTAAGTATTTTGATTTACATAGTTGTTTTTACTGTAGGTACTCTTGTTTTCCTTGTGGTTCTATTAATTATGATTTCTCGTTGTGTGTGTTGCTCACAAACTAAATACATTTTTATACCGATTTCTTCAAAAAGGAGATTAAACTCAATGTATTTATTTAGCTAGGTATCCAAAAAAATAAACAAACGAAGACATTTTATTTGGTACACACAAATTATCAATTCCGGGTAGTGATTGATGAAATGATTTGTTGCAGCAGCATTTTCATACTAAAATTTTAAGAAATCAGAGACCGCGAAATATAAACCATAAATAAAAATATTAATATAACAGGTATTTACTTGTCTGGAGAAGAAGGATCTATTTTAAATGAAATATTTGATTTCGCTCTTGCCTTAGACCAGACATCTCCATCACAATGGGATCCTAGAACTAATAGGAGCAAGGCGGCTTCCAACGTTCATATCTACGTACAATCTTGGATTGGAATTTAATTGAAATCTATTTTTCATCTGCTATCTGGGTGACCTCTTACTTAGTACTTAATAATGAGTGTTAAGTTCAGTTATTTAAGTGATACTCACTAACCTACATACAATTGCTTTTGTAGTCTGTGGGTCTTTTTTTACGTAGTCAAATTAATTCCTTAAATGTAATTTAAAAAGGTACGCTCAGTAAAAGCTTAAAAAAAGCTTACTAGAAGGTTATCCATTGATTGAGAATATGTAGTTATGAACATTATTAATCAATAAAGTAATTAAAGAAAAAATCTTTAGCAAAATTCCAAGCAAGCAAGCAATATATAACAAGCATATTTATTTGAAAGACTAAACAATTGAACAGCTCCAAGTTTCTAATCCGTCGAAGGTGCGAGCGCTCAACGACTCAAATATTGACTCGGCGACTACTCTTAAAAACGTATGTACCTATTTACAGCTTTAGACGTCTCGCTCATTCGCGCTACCTGGCAGCTACGTGTGACAAGGCTAGAATCGAAAAGATCATGGTTTCACAGAGTAGCGCTGATCTCGTACAAATCGCACTCGTGGCTGCTTTCCACAGAAGAACTTCGATTAGCCGTCTTGCTGAGCTAATTGTAGGTTGTAGCTCAAACACGATCGCTATTATCGAGAGATAAGCAATAATGGACGGAATTCTTTCTTCAGATATTACGTGTGCAAAATAAACTTAATATTTATTTTCATATCTTTTAGAAAGGACAAGTTTTAGTGGTAACGTCCGAAATATGTATAGTCAGCATTCGTAGTTCATCTTTCTTTGATCTGAATCTCGTAACTTCACCGGTTTGATGCATTTGGGTTTTGATTTTATAATTTTATCAATATTCCAAAGTGTTCATACTTGAGAGTTGGCACAGAATTCGCTGCACGTTGCAACAAAACACTGCGGAATCTTATAAAGTTGTTTGTTGACCCATTCTTCCGCCGCAGTTTTGTGAAAAAAATATTCAAGTAACTATCATGTGTATCACTGTGAGATGTTGTCATTAAAATACTTTATTGTATCCATCTCTTCTCTAAAACATTTAGAGAAGAGATGGTTCTTTAAAGCAGTATTTTCTAAAAATAGTATTTTACATGCAAATCGACGAGTTTCGAACCAATATATTCTCATACGCGTTTGGTCGTGCAGTAAAATCTATGCACTATGTTATTTGAAGTTAGTGTCTATCTATTAAGGTTCAGCTGTGTTTGTTCTGCTTTGTGTACTTTTTCGCTTCTGTAAAGCTTAAAATTCTTTACATATATTTTGTTCGTTTGGCTTTTATGCAGTGCATGCGCTGTTATCTTTTAAAGTGACGTGATGATACCTAATGGACCACAAAGGCATTCACTGAAAACCAGTTTCCTGATACGCATTTTGCTGCCACGAGTAATGCTGAGCAGCACCCGTTGCATGGGTTGGCTTGTCGCGTCGCGCGCGACGCGGTATAGATAGATATAGGTATATAAACGATCGCAAGATGTCGATATAACTGACGCTATGCTAACTTTCCTAAACTGTCAAACTTGTATAAAAAACGGCAGCCATAATGCAGCCATTACGCACTAGAGACAAATTGTCTACGACCTCGCGTTATAGATATATTAAAAGACTGTACCATGCACGTGGAGATAAATTATCTAGGTAGACGCGGTAAAACGCGCGACAAACGGGTTTATCGATGTGCCATGCAACGGGTGCTGATTGATATAATGTCGTGTATGCACTTGTTTTTTTTTTCAGTCATGATCTTTCTTTCTTTTTGTTGTTATTGACTTCCATCTCGTTTGACAATATTTAAATAAAAACATTCATCATCGTAACCAAATTCTGGAATTGTAATGTTATAGTAAAAAAACCGTGTGCTTACAGTAGTCTTAAAATATTGCATGGCACCTGTTCACGGGTTGCGGCTCTACTCGAATTACCGTTCATTTGATTAATTACACGTCAGGTGTATTCGCATTGGTTACCAATATCACGGTTTATCTCTGCGGTTTCAGATTTAGCCAAGCATCGCGTAGTGAACTGAAAAGAGTAATTTAGTGGATAGTTTCTTTGCAAGAGAAAATAAGGTCATGCCTGGGACACGCGGGAACAAAGTGTGTTATTATTAGTTATCATAAGAGAATTAATGAGCTCTAAAGACAAATTCGACTCAGACAGGAGCCTTATAAAAAAACATACTATATGTTTTGTGCTTTTAAGGAACTAGAAAATTCCTTACTGAAGTAGACATCCTACAGACAGACTCGTGCCAATAAACGTTATCGGGTTCCACGACCGTTTAATTGTCGATCAACGTAGATGTAACAAGAGGGTCGTAATTGTAACAGTTGGTCATCGCTCTGATAAGAAAAAAGGATCGGAAAGAAGGAAGAAAGTGTAACGTACCCACTTACTTATGGCAGAAACGATAAGATAACAATATTTTTTACTGTTATAATACTTACTTAAGTTATGGACATAGCCCTACGAATCAGTAAGCTCAAGTGGCAGTGTGCAGGGCACATAGCGCGTAGAACTGATGGCCGATGGATGGGGCAGAAAAGTTCTAGATTGGAGACCCTTCGACCAAAAGCGCAGCGTAGGACGTCCACCGACAAGAAGAAGCCGTGGGGAGGCCTATGTTCAGCAGTGGACGTCCTTGGCTGATAATGATGATGATGTAATGATGATACTTATAATTCACTTTGAAAGTTCGGCGTTTGCTTAATCTTTTGTACAGCTGGAGAAATCAAGCTAAACATTGTCATTTCTTACGCACTTGGTTAAAGTCATTTGTTCGTTACGAAATAATAGTCGTACTAATACTAATATGTAAGTATGTATGTGGCGTACCTTTGATTGCAATCTCGCATGAGTGATTGCTAGCAATTAACTTTTACTGTTAATTTGATGTATTGCCATAAAATACTAGCCATTACATAGGACACAATAGACATTACCTAAGATTGTATAAATTAACACACATCAATAATTTACAGGGCGCGCCTTACGGGAGTGTTCTAAGCACTCGAGTTATTTTTAGTACGCATTCATCTATGAACTATGCGCTATGGAGCGATTTGCTAAACACAGCGACGCGACGCGACTGCGTCAGTCAGATGTTTCTTTGTGAAATCAAATGAGCTAACACACCCTTTGCTTGGACGTCTGTTTGTTCAACTTTCCCGTTTCAATGATGACCCAGTAAGTATTTTTTTGTGATTATAGACCTGCCAAAGTTGAATCAGCCACTGAGGAGCACATTGAGGAGTATGAAATCGTATTAAACATCACACATAATATGTCCGCGCCGCATGTTCTTGATTTCAGTGTGACATTAAATATGCCGCGATAATATAGAGCGACTATAGCTAATTAAAAAAAACCCAGTTTTGCCATTCCTGTAATAGATTTTGCTCGCATCGATCTATTGCAACTCATAAATGTCCAAGGTTTACCATATAAGTTTAATTTAATTAGCTATTTAGGCTTTGTACCAAGTTTGCTACATCTCGGCCCACGGCTCTACAGTTAGATTTAAGTCTACTCACAAACAAAAACCCTTCAAAATAATTTGCAACAGCTAGACGTGTTGTCCGTTTAAACTGCTCAACGCAAATTATATACTGCAATGACTGTAAAGTGGTATAATTGTCGGACTATCGCCACGGCAACAGCTGGGAAACCTGAGCGAACCCTATAAGTAGATTTAAGGGCCAGTTTATGAGAGTTTAGCGGAATATAATATCTTATTTTTTTAAGAAAAAATACACTTAATTGAATTCGCTTTCTCTCCTGTGTTTCATACATTCAATTTTGTTTTGCACTAGTTGAAGTGAAAACATACTGCGCCGACCCCAGATAAACTGGGAACAGGGCAAGCGAATGATAATGATGACTAGTTGAAGTGAAAATGAAATGGCACTGTCAGCGTTAATTGTCGGACTTGGTACAATAATTAGCGCTTTTCAATGACTTGGGATGGATTTCTTTAAGATTTTTAAAGCCCCTACTAAGAAAGATTTTATTTGTATTTCATTCACTGTTCCATTATAGAAACTAGCGGTCCCGGTAAACTCCCCATTATGTTCTCTATCCAGGGCGTTGATAAATCCAAAAATCATAAAAATAGTCCATACCCGTTCTCAAGTTATAAGTTGGTTAACTAACAAATTTTATTTTATTTATTATAATATAGATGGGCCTGATAACGACAGCAGAAGTGATAAATTCAGACCTCATCCCATAGAATACAGCCTCGGAAGTACTTGTCTTTTCTAACTTGGACCAAACTCTTCTAACAGATAATCAGTGCACGTCGGGCGTTCCCTTTCATACAGACGTTCACTCGGATTCGGTTACACGTCGACACGGTTGCCCACTGATTGTGTTGTGTTGGGTAATGGCCCGGGATCCCATTGATTGGGTCCACAATTCCACATCCATCTGATTTCGATGCTTTTTATGAACTGGATGGATGCTTGATCTTAACGTGGTAGGTAGGGTGTAATGTCGATTGGCTCAGAATTAAAACTAGACTCTCCACTTTGTGTTAACAGCTACTTTGACCACATAGCGTAGCGCGACTGACGGGAGCCTGAATATCTCGAAACACTAGTGTTGGATTGGAGTGCAAAATACTTAGTGGCCGATCACCAAGCTGCTGGTCTGACTATGACTAAACCTCGTTGCTCTCGGTGACTGCCGTTCTGAGACAAACTGAAGATAGATTGGTGTGGAAACACTTCCTTGGTGAATGAGTTGCATCCACTGATGCTTAGGAGGACAAGCACGACCTGCAGAAATAAAGATACGACTAATAAGCGGAGATGTCAATTGGACTTGAAAAAAACAAATAATGACTCAGACCCAGAAAGTTTGATCACTAGACTGTACGCCGTGTTTCATTAATTGTTCTTAGTTAGTAGCATCTCCTATTATCATTCACACGATTTTTTAAAGCTTTCGTTCTACCTTAACAGAAAAACATTCTGAGTAACTATTTTTTCAATGTGGCATTGTATTCCATTGCAAATAGTTCTACTGATGACTTGTACATAATGACATTATGCATTAGGGCCACATTTGCACATCCTAAATAATAAACATAACAATGTAAAACCTTTTAACTCGTATGTAGTTCATGTCTTAGTACTCACTTAAAAATTGCACAGGTCGCAGCTTCGCAATCGATTTTCGAAGCACTATGCTCATGCTTAGTCCATAAAAGCTTGAGTTTATTTGGCATAGTTGTTAGCAGTTAACTTCTGGCTTGTGTTGTGACCGACCTGCTGCAAACACTGTATAATACTCGGCCTGTTTAGATAGCCGACTAGATTGTACGTTGAAACTGCATGATAGTAAATGCATATTTTGTAACTTATGTTATGAACTGCTTGCGAATTTTGAATTTCTGAAGACAAACTTTCATGTCCCTTTTAGCCGAATTTTTGTTTGGGAGTAAAAACTAGCCTTGCTAAGTTAAAGACTCTTTCTCTACAAAATCTCATAAAGATCT
The DNA here is from genome assembly GCA_963584085.1 of Pyrausta aurata. NCBI lineage: Eukaryota > Metazoa > Arthropoda > Insecta > Lepidoptera > Crambidae > Pyrausta > Pyrausta aurata. The sequence continues at coordinate 577,103 of OY757260.1, read as the reverse complement.
TTTCAGCAGATTAGATCAGCAAGACACACACGTATGTATATACTTTTGCATTTATATTACTTAGTAAATAAGTGGCACGGTTGAAAGTGAGTGTCTACTAAGTGTTTACTACACATTATGTACATCTGTTTTTGAATTCCCTAGGCATTACAATTTACATCATAATAGATCCGCTTGATGTAATATACCAACCCCACAACAGGCAATTAGCTACGTACGCGTATAAATAATTGATTAACCACAAAATATAGGTTAATGCCGCGCTACTAAAACTATAAAATATGGATCGCTCTGGCCCTTCGAGAAATCAATGACAAATGGGCCCTTTCGAAGAATGAATATCGCCCTGAAAGAGGTATGCATCGGTTTTGTGCTGTTTAGTTCTCTTTATCCCTTAACAATTCACTAATGGAAATAATCCGATACAATTGCTGAGGATTTTATTACAGCTTACTCAACAATACCTTCCTAGAATTAATTACACTAATATACTGTCAAATTTCGCCGTGATTCAAACATACTTGACAGAGAAACATAGAAAACTCAATTAGTTATTCTTTCGACGAAAAATGTACACAAATCTTGGTATTTATTTACCTACTACTCGTTTAAGAACAACGGAATTCACAACTAACAAAGAGGAATTATCCTTACAAGACAACTGTTAGACTAAAGTATGAATTATAATGGTAATGAAAGTTTCCATTCTACGAAAAAACACGGTAATTGTTTATAAATTATCTGTTTCTGTGAAGTAATGTTTTACTAAAATATAAGTAGGCATTGTAATCGTTAAAACTTTTGAGTACCTAATACGAATTACCTACTGTTTTGCACATTTTTTGTTTTGTAACTAGTACATGAATATGTTCTTTGTAGCGTTGTACGACAAACTGTAGCGATCATACAGGCGGAAAATAGTTTTAAAAAAAAGGAACAGTGAAGCCAACAAAAATTTACCAATTCATAGTTACGTCAAATGGAAAATTATTATTGGACCAGCGGGAAACGCTGGTTTGATTAATTCTGATTTCACGGAACTACCCCTTACACAATGTTCTAGGAATTAATACTTCCACCAACTCGTATAAATAATAATAATAGAAGAGTTATTGCAATAATTCAAGCGAGTATTTTAAATAAATATAAATAGACATTATAAATATAATAAATAGACATTTAGCTGAAATATAATCTCTCCTGATATGTTGTGGCCGAGAATACCTAGATCATATCCGACTTGTAAAAGCCTATTCGCTAAGCTATACTTGATCATGGGTTGCCAACTTCGAGCCAGCTTTTTTCGCAAACCTCACGCTGTGTGGTCTCGTAAGATTCCTCGCTTTGAAAGATGGCGCGGCCGAGGCGGGCGCGGGTCACGCGTAAGGAAATAAACTCATTTGTCACCATCGACTTCCATTTTCTTAGGACGCATAACTGGACACACACGCATAAATATCAACCCATTTGGAAAAGTGTGTTTTTATTTTGTGCCTTTCAAAGAATCTACGGTACCCTTAAGATAGATAGATTACCTGTCATACCACACAGAAAGAAGCAGCTAACATAATAGCGGTCTCCGCCATTTGAATCGGTTATATATTTACACTGAAAATCATAAAATAAAAATATTATTTTATGTGTGTTCTCCAGATATCAGAGTTCAAACGCCTAAAACTCGAGTAAAATTAATAATTTGTCAGACCCAAGTTAAATCCGCATTCATTACTTTCAACTTAATGTTGGCTTCAAACTTTGCAAGCCCTCGCCTAAACGTCTCATTTATTGTCTTTTTAACGATTCCCCCAATGACCGCTATTTCCCGCAAAAGGATATTTGACACCCACTAACTATTAAATATTTCTGCCAACATCAAATATCGATTATCGCTGCTCCGGCGCCGAAGACAAGGTCATTAGAGAAATAAAAAATAAGACCAAGCTAACAATTAAAATAACACCTTACTTCAAAGCAAAAAGGTTCAACTTGAAACTTTTATCTCTGTGGTTTTAGATTACCAAATTAAGGTGTTGAGTGAGCTAATTTGGCTACCGCAAATTCTTTCGAGCATCGCGATTTTTAATCAAGTGTGGGATTACTGGGATTATGATATTGTTTTTTTTTATTATAGCGGAGTCATGACATTATTTTACTGTTTAAAACATAAATTAAGAAGATGCTGACCTGAAAATTACGTTTTGTAAATTATTTTTACAAAGCAGGATTATCGGTTATTGATAGTATATGGAGATCGAATGAGAGAGTACTAAGTTAATTGCGAAAATGACCAATTAATCCATTGTGTAATTGCAACAGTACTGTATCAATAATGCCTTCATGGTAATCATACTACGATAAGCATGTGTCTATGATTTAGTAAGGCGAACATGACATGATGACCATTGTGAAGCGTATGTAGCTATACTTAACATTGTTCTGTATTGAAAGTTCAGAGTAAAGTTTATTTAGTATAATTGAGTTTGTGACCGAAAGGTTAGCTATTACATCACGCTACTTTTTAGGACGACGATGACCAATATTCCCTAGGATTCAGATTCTCAAGCTTCAACAGTTTCTTACTTTTGTCACAATATTCTATTAACAAGGTTTTCTCATGGGCGTCTGCCCGTTAAGTTTCCCTCTTATTTTTTACGACCTAAACTTTGTAATAACCGTAATTTGTATTCGACGGCTCGCGAAAGATGTAAATCATTATTGTGGGGTAAACAGAGCGTGCCAGCTTTCAGGAGACCACGAGCAGATGCTGACATAATGTGTGTTAATATTTAAAGAGGCCCGGTAGTAAGGCGCTTGAGCTGAGCTACATTTTAGTTGAAATCAGATTTGACTTCAAATCAAATATATCCGTCAGTTTGAAAAATCGTAGTTAGTTACTTAATCTTGAAGCAACATTCTTTGTCCTTACCTAGCACGGCACTAACCTAGCGTTCAGCTAACCTTGAGCTAGCAACAATACCGTACTCAAATAAATCATCTGCAAAAATCGATTAGATATCAGACTCAATAAGTAACCGATATTTTGTTCCAAGGGCAGAAAGAACAACGGAGACTGTAGGTCGTCTGCTTCGCTCTTTACATCTAGACGTAGAATAATTTATCATCCTGATACGAATAGGGCGGGAATTGCAAGAAAAATGTTGCTAACGTGACGAAAAAAATAGTGTTGCGGTGCCTTGCTCTATCGATTATAGAACGTTATGAATCTAGTCAGGTGACATTTAGCACATCACTGCTTCTTGTGAGTTCAAGGATTCTCCTCGTTCCATTTAAGATGGAGTTATGGCAGCTAACCTACGCTAATATTGCGCGTTAATTTGCGATGGCTACCTAATGGACGCCATGATCGGTCAGTGTGCGAAATTAAGACGTGTTTATAGGTACATTTAGACAAAGAGGATACCTTCTGGAGTTACTAGACTGTTTAACTTAATTTTATGTGTGTGTGAGCAATATTCATTTATTAATTATCTTTTCTATAAGAGATGACTTCTTGATCATAAGACCACGAAACTTCTCAAAATATTTTGAGGAGACGATTTTCACCAAGTTTTACATCCGATTACGCGTTTGATGTCGTTACATACAAGTGTTTCTTTTAAAGAGTTTTGCTTATCTTGCGACAATTTCTTTGATCCTAATAATTTTACAATGTTGAACTGATCATAAGAAGGATGAACGACGGGCTTTCATTGTAGACCCCAATAAATCACAAAAATGATTATTTTTACATCAAAAACAGGTTAATAAAGGCGACCTTTCGTCTGTTTTGAATACATTAGTTCGGATTCCTGCTAATGAAATCGGAAAGGCGAGTTGAGTTGTTATCACGCGCGTGGAGTATCCGCAGATGTTTATTTTTGTATCAGATCCCTTGATAAGGGCAAGGTTCATGTTGCTATGGCGCCTACATATTTTATTCAGTCGGCTTATTTTAATGCGGCAACATTAGAAGGTTCTTAAATGTAATATTCTTTTATATTATTGTTTTAATACACAATGCCATTATTATTTTTTACATCAATAGGAAGTTTATACTGGTAGAACATATTTCGTTATAAAAAATGTTTTTGAAAAAATAGAGATACTGGCAGTTACTATAATGGTCGCCGAGCATTTTTTTTGGAAATAGTGTTTACTTGGTTTAAAGTAGTAAAACAGTTATCTGCAGAAGTTTTAAATAAAGATTAAACCATGAACTACAACATTGTTTTTTCAATAGACAAGCCTCCACATTATTATTTTAGTAACTTAAAAATCCAGACAACCCTTTAAAGGAAGCAGTCTGTTGATAGTTACTGATGCTCCAGGAGCGACGTCGCTGATTGTAATTGATCGAGGGTTCCCCGGGGATCATCAATCAGTCGTTTTATGAAAGAACCGCGCAATTAGCGGCCTTCTTGTTTAACTTGTTTGCATCTCATAAAGGGGTTAGTTTGAAAATATTTTTCATTCTTCTCCTAAAACTGGCAAAGAGACGTTTTTGTACTTCTTTGATAAAGTACAGTTATTCCGTGCTGCATCTTTTTATCTAGTCAAAGATCCAATGACTAATCAAAGTGTAATGGAAATGTAGTTATGGATTATATGAGAAAGTGTGGAGATTTACTAAACTATAGAGTGGGCTAGAAGAAAATATCACTAAGTCGGATTCCATCAGGTAACTGACTTGACGTATCCATTCCTCGCAAGAGGACTAAGGGTCAGTTTTGAATGTCTGTATAGAGTTTGTAACTTTCGCTATACATAGAAGCGGTGATAGATTCCCATACACACATTATCGTCTTAGATACGAGCTTTTTCTTAAGCTCTTTGTGCGTACCCTGCAGTATCCCGAGGGTAGCTAAGACACTGTTAGCGTGGGCACACATAAAGGTCACAGCTGCTCGTATTGTCTGTGGGCGTTTATGTTGCTACTGTTATTTTATAATTATACGGATTTGTATATTTTTTCATTAAACCTGTAGCTGTGTGGGCCGCGCGTGCTCGAGTTGTCGGGAATTTTCTTCATTATTTAGTAAGAACATGTGTTTATTGAAAATCGTAGAATGTACGACGTACAAGAACTGTGCTCTTTAATAAAACCGAACGATCTTCTTACGGCTTTCTTTAGTATCAGATAACCTTTTGGTAGTAAACAGAAGACAGAAGGCAGAAATTATCGTTGCAAGTAAGTATTAAATGTTGATAGCCACATATTTATTTCATTTTGTTGAGTTTCCTTATGTTGAAGAATAACTCTAATTTGACTTACCAAGTAAGTTTAACCAGACTCACAAAAACGCGTATAAAAATAGCCTAACAAAAACGGGAAGTCTCACATCCAGTTACAAAAGGAAGCCGGTAAACTCCTTCAACAATAAACGTCAAAGCGTTCATCCACTCCCGTTGGACAAACGTTTCTTTCGAAATTAGGGTAATGTGTACCAAAATGGGCCCTAAACGTCACTTACGGACCGGGCCGCGGGCGTAGGAACAACCTCGGTCCGCTGTAATATTTAGGGGCCGCTCAGCGCTCAGAAACAAATTTATTTATGCCTGCCGCGGCCACAGCTGCGGTCTTTTCAGTAGCCACAGTCACCGTTGTATACCGCGCCACATTTTCGGAAACAGATTTTAGAAACCGTGTTTAGAACCCATGGTCATTACTTTTTACGAGATCTTTTGAATGAAATTTCTTATTATTGAAAAAGATTGTTTTTAAACTTTTCACATGTATTTTTTTGCAAAGATTTTACGTGCACAACCAAAGTTACAGGATTCGCTCAGTGCTCTTTCAAATCGACTATCGCATCTCAGTGTGTACAAGTTGTACAGCTGTACCCGCCTGCATTGTGTGGTGAGCAGCCATTCGTCACTACTGCGATCATTACATCTCTCAGCGAACTGGTTATCATGAATGTATAAGACCATTTCTCAGTTTTCAGTATCAGCCCTCCTTAATTGCTTGTAGTTTCGATACCAACCCTTTCGATACTTGCAAGTCTTAGTTGGAGATGATTGCTTATAAAGTTTACTGGTGTGAGTTAGATGCACTATTAGTTTCTTATAGGCTACTCTTTGCTTTTCATAGAAAACCCTAAAGTCAGCTCTGAAGTAAATTAGCTACGACTTTTGATAGATTTAACGATCCATACCCTCAAGCACTCTAACCTTGAAAGGCTCATAAACATAAACCCTACCCTTTTCTCTAGCTTTTTGGAAATCCTGATTCCAGTGATTCATAAAAGCCGTAACTCGGAGGCGTGCGAGCGAAGGGTTTAAAACTTCTCGCAATAGTCTTAAAAGCGATAGGAGAAATACGGCTCCCATTACTGGAGCTCTTGGTGAGGAGTTATCGGCTCTTTCGAATATACCTGACCCTCGGAGGCAAAGCAATCAAATAATCTTTCGCTTTGCCTCGCTGAAGAAAAAACAATGACTGAATTATGCGTAGGGTCAGATTTTTATAAAGCACGACAATCTGGATAGATATCACCGAATTGATTGTTACCTTTTGTTTTAACAGAGCGTCTTTTGATGGGTTGACTCTATCTATATGCACTATGTGAGGTAACAATTTATTCTCAGATCTGGCTCCACTTATGTAGCTGCTATATACATGACCTGAACACTATCAACCTAGTTGGCTAAAATATCTGGTATCCCCATATAAGTTAAGGCAGTTTACGATAGTTTGATTCTCTATTATCTGTGTTCTAACTATTATTTTTAGATGCATCCAGAACCTTGATTCTGAAAGAAAAAGTAATATGAAGTCGATTCTGGACTATCATAAAGTTAGGCATAGTAATTTATGTTTGTTCAAATCATAAAAGTTCAGCTTGTATGTTTTCTGCGAAGTTGTTCGTATTGTCGAATGTGTTTGCCTTTCTACACGTGCCAGGTAGTATGTCCTAGTTATTATGCAATACTTAGAAAGATATGCATTTGCATTTAGATCTTCGTATAGTCTAGTTATTACATTATTCTTCTTCTTCTTCGAGTCGACTGGTAACAAATCGTAATAATTTCGCCCAGTGTTGTGCAACGTTGATTGCGTTGGCGTTTGCCTGCTGCAGATCTTGAAGCGTACATGAGCTAGGACATTTAGGGCAGGACAGGAGATGGGCCATTATACACATATTACATTATGCATATGTTCGTTGTTCCTTCGCTTTTGCTAATGTTGGAATTTCTACAAAATTTTACCACCTCCAACTGATTATGACAACAAAATTTGATCTACCTACGTTAAAGAAAAAAAAAAGATTTAAGCATCAGAATCGGAGGTCTTAAGACATCAAGTGGTTAGTTCTTACAAGTAGCTTGGGATAGGTTATGTTACTCCTAATTAGTTAGTACAGAGACAACTTTTAAAAGTTGATCCTCTACTCTCTCTGTACCCTAAGCAGTCTGCCTTCATGTTCGCTCGTTTTTCAGCAGTCCTCACGAATAGCGCTTTAATAAGATCAATTATGAAGTTGAGTGTAACGGCGGGATTACGGCGGTGTATTTATAGCCCGGTCGATATACTCTCGACTAGATAGCCGCTAAAATAATTCACTCCCGACTGAACGAACTCCCGAACAGTGTTCAGTCTTTGCTAACTTTCGACTTCGCTCATTATTTTTGAACGGTCATTCATCTGGAAGTAATTTGTTATTTCAGTCTAGTACGTTAGTTGTTCGGAAGTGTGTAAAAATGTGTTTGGCGATTTGAATTGATTTGATTTCGAAAAGAGTAGAATTAACAAGCCTATTTAGTTACTTTATGTTTTTAATCTTAGTCTTGTCTTTCTGTACTTAAAAAAATAAAACTAAAACATGCAACATACAAAATTTCAAAAACGAAACCATTTCATGGAAAGGAGGCTATGATGCTGGCTGTGTTGCCGCGTTCGATACCAATGGCTTATTCTTTGAGCTAGAAACCAGTCCAATCTTGGATGATTTTCTTATGAATTGTAATAATTAACGAACTCTACGCATGTAAAAAAACCTATGAATACTTTACACTTGCCACATAGTTACATTTTAAAAGTTATAATGTCTAATGAATGACTCGCGTTACCTATATATACGACGCACGTTTTGAATTTAAAAAAAAAACGGTTAAGTGCGTGTCGGACCCGCGCACTGAGGGTTCCGTGCCACCCTTTACTAAATTCAGGGTCCACTTACTTTCACTTAACGAAAACATCACAATATATTGCGACGGCAAAAATAACTTTGTTTTTCATAGTGTTTGTATGAAAGACAAAATTATATTTGCGGTTGATAAAAATGTGCAATATCTCAAAAACTACTGGTTCGATCTCCTTCAAACCAATTTTCGTTGCAAGTTTTTGTTGAGATCTACATCATATATTTTTTTTCAAAATTTTCACTTTCTGTGTTCAAAAGTTAGATGGGGGGGGGGGGGACGCCCATTTTACCACTTTGGAAGCGTCTATATCTTAAACCTTACACTTTTAGAAAAAATGGTTTTAGAAACCTCAACATCATTTTAAAAGACCTATCTATAGACACCCCACATGCATAGGTTTGAGTAAAAAAAAATTCTTAGGTTTTAGTTTCATGTATGGGAGCCCCCCCCTTTAAATATTATTTTTTCTTACTTTTTGTACCTGAATCGAAAAGCGGTGATCAAAATACACCTACATACCAAGTTTCAGCTAAGTGACGCTTATAGTTTCAGAATAAAGTGGCTGTGACATACGGACGGACAGACAGACAGACAGACAGACTTGACGAAACTATAAGGGTTCCGTTTTTTGCCATTCGGCTACGGGAACCCTAAAAAATAATCGTATCTACTCGCTTCAATCGTACATACCTAGTCGTACTATTCCTATTAATTAGGCCAGGGACCTTTTTAACCCGCCCACAAACCTTTAGCACGGTCTTTGCCCCATTGAAAAAATCGCACTACACTATAGTTACCGTGTTATGCTGCCGAGTGGCACAAAAACTGTCTGAATGGGTGACGTCACGCGGCCTTGTCAAGGCGAGCCACTTGTCACTTGACCCCGCGGAATGCCGACTGACGACTATCCGTGGGATCAATCTGGTGTGTTGGCACCTTTGTTAAGGTAAACTATAGTTAGTGGGTTGTATGTTAGTACAATGTTAGTACGCAAACTCTTGTTTTAGCTAGTAAGCAACATTTAGCTAGTCTAAAGTTTACTTAGGTAATGTAAAGGTGTTATTTTTTATCGATACCACCAAACTTATTATTTCCATCGCTCGCTAAAGCTATAAACTTTTTGTGAGTTTTTCTAGCTAATTGGTTTTCATTGGCACAGATTGGTAAAAGTGCATTAGTTTGTTCACGGCCACACCGTAGCCAGTAGTAGACGTATGTCTGTCCATATGTTTTTAGAACTGCTATTTTAATAGCGTCGCTTCCGATAAAATCTATTTTTACTAGCCCGTCCTGCTATAAAGCACAGCGCGACTACGATCATAATAAATGTGATGAAAATTCACTAAAACGTCAGAGTGTATGAGATATGATATTTGAATGATTTACTTACTGAATTTACACTACATTTGATAAGAAAAACCGGCTAAGTGTGAGTCGGACCCGCGCACTGCGCCTTGCTTTAACTGAATTCGGAATCCACTTTCACCTAACGAAAACATCACAATATTTTGTGACAGCAAAAATAGCTTTGTTTTTCATAGTGTTTGTATGAAAGACAAAGCTAAATTTGCGGTTGATGAAAATGTTCAATGTTAAACTACAAGGGTTCCGTTTTTTGCCATTCGGCTACGGAACCTTAAAAATTGTTAATGTTAATTTCCTATTAGTATATACATATAATTAATTAGTATATTTCTTATACTATAGCAACGAAGCTTTCATATTTGTGTGGTTGTTATTTTGGTACATCGGCGATTTCATAAGGCCAAAAAAGGAATTAAGTACACAATTAAACTCGGGTTTTGAGCGAATTTGCGTAAAAAGTTGAACTGATAAAAAAACTAGTAAATAAATAAAAGTTAATTTCATTTTGATGATTAAATCAATCTCTGAGAAGTTATGATTTTATTTGTCTTACTAACTAAAGCCAATCTTATTTTTGGAAATCCTTCCAGTAAACCTCTCTCCAGTCACCAAATTCTTCGAAGACACCAGTCAATACGTCAACGGTTCCCAAAGCGATACAAGCACGTTTCCGCGATCTCACTCGGCCGCCACACGTGCAGTTTTACGAGTCGGTTGTTTGTTTGTCACATGCTCATGTGATTTGGAGAGTAGCCAGCCAGATGCAGGACAGTCCTATGTTTGATAACAATTTGCAGTGTTGACTGATTGCTATTTTACAAGAAAATATTTACACTGAGATCCCATCAACAAACCAAACCTACATACCATCTTAGTAATATTATAAATGCGAAAGTATGGGAGGGAGGAGTTACAAACATAATATTACTCCTTCATCCTTCACGCTAAAATTACTGAATGGATTTTGATGAAACTTAACAATAACAATACACTGGACAGCACATAAGCTATAATTTAATGTGATATGTACGCAAGTAAAGCCGCGGGAAACTGCTAGTTTAAATAGAGAGCCACTTAGAGAATGCGTTTGACGTTTTAAATTAGACTAAAAATACAAATTAAAAATTTCAAAGCCAGTAAGTTCTTCTAATACATTATGTGGCAAAATTTAAAACTTCAAAATAGCATTCTCTGAGGGCTAAGCTATAGTATATTACATCTGCCATACCTCGTGGTAGGGTAGTAAAAAAAAACGCATATTCATGTCAATATAATCCCGCTGCTCTTGAGCCCCCACCTAACAAACTTTTTGCCCCGGGCCCGTTGTCCCTGCCGGGCAGTCCTAATTTGTGTACCAAGTTAAGCTTGTTACACTGTTTGTTTGTTTGTCCGCCAATCATGTTTTACGCTTCAGAAGTTACATTTCCACAATTCAATCGTTGGACTCCTGTGGCGAGAAAAATTATCGTTTTTGTGTTTATCTTCTCTACCTTTTTTACACCTAAGGGTGTCGAATAATTGCGACTTCTAGGCAAGGTTTCTACAATCTCTAGCTAGGGTAACATGAATAGTATAACTTCTTCACTTGTCGTGTTACAAGAAATCATTTTCAGCTTTATACAGGCGAGTATTTACTTATTTTCTACTGCATTACGCTGTCTCGTTATTTTCTGCTACATAAAGCTTTCCCGGTAGTGCAAGAAAATCATTTTTAAATTAAATGAAAAGATGGACAATAGAGCCGTTGTAGTTTTTGATTTATATAAGCAAAGGAAAGGCATATGAGGCATACTCATTAATACGAGACTTCAGAGTTCTAATTGAATGCGAATTAAAAATGAAAACCGGCAAATAGTGTTTGTCATAAACATAAAGGCCTTAACCGATCATAACCGGTTTCATCCGAAGGTGATCCGGTCACACCGGATATTGAGCCGGGTAACTCAATAGCCGACTGATAACCCGCTTTCTTCTCGTATCTCGTCCATGCTCACCTGGCCTCTGAACGTGAAGTCTGCTGGACGTAAAATTGTTTTTGGACGGTTGAATAATATCCTTTGAATAGTTTCCTTTGCTTGGATGAACTAAGTTGTTAATAGGTATGTACGAGGCACTTAATGTAGAGTTTCTTTTGCTCTAATAACTTTGTAAAACGGAGTCTTATTATTTGTGACACTACTAAAGTTTAAAATACATACTTACGAAACAATTATTGTATTTACTGTAAGTACGTATTTGTTTTACGTTACAGTTAAAAACTATTTTTACAAATAAGTATTTAGTCTGTATTTATTTGAACAACAGCTATTTGCTCGGCTCGATTATGAGCGCTCACCTACTAAACTCTTGCAACGAGATTGCCCGATGCGACATCGCCATCTGCGGTCGGTTCACGAATTAATCGATTTGGAATTTAGTCCGCCAATTTAAATTTGAGGTTGATTAGACTGTGTTTGAATGTTTGTTTGAGGGAATATTTTTAGGAACAATTCCACTAACCAGCACGGTGTATTTAATTTTGCTTAGTTAGCAAAAATAGTTAATATGCTCTTCTGCTGCTACGAGCAATATAGTGGTAACAAGGTGGTTAATGAACGTCTATGTTTAATGGGATTCATAATTAGTAGTTGTTTAGTCTAATAATCATGTATGTCAGATGGGCAGTTAAACATTCTGTCCATTAATTTTGGGTCAAAATCGAAACCTTCAAATAAGCGTTCTCTGTGCGGCCTTATAACATACGTTTTTACACAATTTTAACAAAGTCGTAAGTTGTTATGGCTCGAACCTACTTCGAGAAAAATTTTAGCCATCTAGCGGCATTTTCCGACCACAAATGAGAACCGAAAACTCTGACTGAAATGTGCCGGGTTATACTGAGAACCTTAGCCACAAGTAAGAGGAAAGTTTTGCTACCCTCCGAGAGATGGCGCTGTCAGTCCTGAAAATATTTCAATAGTATTGAAAACAGTTCTGTTGATGCTAGGTAAATCAAAATGATAGTGACGATATTTAGTAAGTATGGCGGTTATGTAAATAAACCTGAACTATGAATAACCTCGAATAATAAACTAAAAGCTAATTATAATGCGATCGTTCATCTAAGGCCGATAATATCTCGACAGATTTACGTTCACACATCGTCGTAGTTCCCATCATATCGTTAGCGCCTCAAACATAAACAATCAACGCGTTAATTACGTGTTATTCATATTTATCTTGTTAATAATTATGTTTTTTAGCAGCTGAGAAATTAAACTTATTTTTTTTAATATTTTTTTGTAATAGCTAACTTTACACCCATTTAATTAGTTATGACATATGTAAATTAATTATGTGAGATTTTTTTACCGTTTGTTTAACCTATGTCTTATTGTTTCAGGTAATGTACGCTTTATTTTAAAGTCGTGATTGCAAATGCTGTTATGATAAAATGTACGTACGTATTTATAAGGCAGCCTTAACAACAATAAAATTACATCGACCACAGTAAGTAATTGAAAAGTAAATCTCTATTTAAGATTATCATACTAGTTTCAAGGGCACAAATTATTGTATTGGTGCACTTTAATCGTTCGGAGATATCGTAATCGGTATAAAGTAACATTATACACGTGGTATTGTGTCTCAGCCCTAATAATCATGTATATCCTTGATGGCAACTCCTAGAACTAATATCGTAGCTACAGCTCTGTAATAGTTAGCTCGTAGTTTCCACGAAGTATTACACAATACTCGGTAAACAGTCCAAAAGTAAACGGCAAAGCAATAAATTATTTAGAAGGGAACATGACTGCAAAACCGAGTGGAAATACACAGATTTGCATATATATAACGTCGTCAATGTTAAAACCACAAAACTTTTGTATAGGAGAAAATAAGTCTTAAGAAACATGTTACTTAATTAATAGATATTTTGTCATGAAATAACTGAAGGTTTGACTGGCAGAGATGCTTTAACTTTAAATCCACTTTTATTATTATCGTATCATTAAATTAATAAATTCATTTTCTTTCTTTCTTTCCTATTTTTAATTCTAAAATCATTCTTTCCTTAAGTTAGGTCATGCAGAGAGATTTTTAATAAAAATATGAAAAACCAATAAGTTGAGCAGGCCTACCGTCCTTTCCAACTAGCAGAGCTTGCCAAAACCAACGTCCAATTATATCTACATCAACTTTTTTCCCGAAATGGTTTCTAATCGCAATCTGATATCAGTCGCCGTCTGTCACTTGGCAGATTGATTGGCTAGTAATGCCGCAAGTTTGCTTTGATTTATTCGACACTGACTCCCACTTGCGGCTTTTCTTTTCATAGGTACCTACACCTACATGTAGAGGCAAAAAACCGGCCAAGTGCGAGTAGGACTCGCGCACGAAGGGTCCCGTATCATTATTTATTAAAACGGGAAAAAAAACCTAAGGATGTTTTATGGGATTCAATATTATAAACTACAGCCTTGTGACAGACGGGCGGACGGACAGCAGCCTTGGTGGTGATAGGGTCCTGTTTCTTCCTTTATGTGACTTTAGTGCAATGAGTAGGCACTTACATACATTGAGGTATGAAATTATGTTAAGTGATACCAAGCGACGTTATCAACGAAGTCTAAGTACTAACTTTTGTCTCCTGTTGGTTAATTAATAATTTGATTTTAATAGCAAATTAATTTTACATTTTCTTTGATTAACCTTACAAGATGTACTCTCATGAACCTACGTAATGACAGCTGTGCCTAAAACTATGTTTGCTCTCGTGAAAGTTGTAACCTTATAGCTTTCTATTTGTCGAGGCAGTCGAGCCTATAATTTATTTGTATTGGCAAAATACTGGGAAGGTTTATTGTCTCTTATGTAAGACCTTTCTCAAACAATGTCTGTGTTTAAGATTGCATATATGTTCTTACTGTTTGAATAGGTATGTTTTTATCGTATTTTTGAGGAGATTGAAAATAACGTGGCAAAGCTGATAGTTTTTTACCATTGTTATGAAAATCCTCTCCACCAAGTAGTAAAAGTTCAGTGCTTTGTTAACGCAAATTCATCACGATAATCGTGTTACATTAAACACGTCCGCTTCCGGGCGCGTCTCTACATAAACTGACTCAACGACCAACGTGCGGTACTCACGCCGCGTTCTATATTTAAACGCGAATGAATGAACTCCTGCGCACGTAAATAGCGCGTTGCGTCGGGGAGGTTTGTTGATACAACCGTTTATTAATTGACATTCGTGAAGATCAAGATCGCGTGACTTTCGTCTATTAAATTAGTCATCAATCAATCGTTGCCAATTACGATAGTTGAATGTAATAACATTATTATTTACGTTTGCGAATGGTATGATATTTTCATTCGTATTTAAATCTGTTTTAGGAGTAACTCGTCGGGTGCATGATTTTGGAACCAGTGCGCATCTGGAAACAGTTTTTTTATATATTTTCAGATAAATATCTTATTGATACTTTTAACTTCATCGCAATATAAATGTTTAATGCAAAAACCGATACAACAAGAGGTTCACACCTAATGTAATTTTTAGGCACAATTTATTATTTGAATAATAACAAAATTACGTTGCGTCAAGGGCCGTGGTTCGCAAACATTTAATTAACTCTACCTATTTCAGTCTATTAAAATTGTTGGTACTCATATTACTCATTTATTAAAAATGATTTTGCATAAAAGTTCCTTTACTAGCTGAGTTTTATAATCAAATTAATCTAATATTTGAGTGATAATTTAGCAGTTGTACTCGTACTTAGGGCCTCCTTGTTTTGGACTACAATAATAATAATATAACTATTTATTGTACAACACAAAGTAAATTACGTAATAATAAAACTAACGTAATACTAATTACTAATAATAGTAATACGCCGAAGTCGGATTGGAAGCCACTTGAGCCGGGTACGATATTCAGAAACGTGGTCATACTTCCGTAGACCGCAAATAATCCGAATACGGAAGTTTTGTAGACGTTCGAGCTTGTCAAGAAAACATTCGTTCAGATCTAAATAGCAGCAGTCTGCATAGTCCAAAATGGGGAACAATAAAGCCTGCCATCAATTTTATACCCACCCAAGTTTAAGAGACTTGTATTTGTAATCTAGTTAGAACATGTCAATAAAACATTTATGTCTGTCACTTTATCAACCATGGAGTCCAAGGTAGTAAACCATGTAATGAAGAAAACAACAATGTAATAGGAATAAGATAAAATGTAATATTATTAATGTAATATATTATATTGACGACATATACAAAGTATTTGCTCATTCAAAGTAATTTATACACGGAGGGTATTTATGTTTAACTAAAATTCAAACTATTTTTTGATTTAGCCATGGTAAAATAAAACCAGCTATCATAAATAAATATTTTAATTATTGTGCTCTGTATTGTCAAATTTACTGTGTTGATTGCAATACACATCTTTGTGTCCATAATGTTTTTTTTAAAATATGAATTGTACTTTTTAAAGCAACTGAGTCATACAAGTAACTTGTGTCTTACGCTATATTCCTTGTCTCATATATAGTTGCCTTTTACAAGTGCAATGTATATTATTAAGTTTTTATAGTGACAAAATACTATAAAAAGAAATATTATTTAAAGTATTCATGTCAAACAAGACAAATTCCCCGGGTAATAAAATCAAAGCTACCTAAATTTTACACATCCAGACTTAAAAACTCCCATTTCATTCCATTTCTTAGTTTCCTTTTCTGATAATACCTGCAATGCGATGGTCCTCAATATGGCGGCCACAATCGGATAAATCAATTAAGTGTCGCCAACTGTTGCCCCGGGAAGCTTTATACTTTCAGGCTTGTTCTAGACGCTGTTTCTTTGTAAATGCTTTCTTTTCAGGCCCGGCGAAGTTGAGATTTCAGGAGGTAATGTGATAAAAAAAGGTTTTTGAGGACTGAAATCAAGTTAACAATCTGCCTTTATCTTAATGGTCGTGATCGTGACGTTCTTTTTATTTCTTTCACTTCGTTTAGGGCTTCAAGGTTTGAAATATTAATTTCCTATTTTCGTGAGATTTTTAGGGGTTTTAAACCGACTTAAAATGGAGTTTCTAATTTTACACAAAACTTACACTAAATGCTGCTCTGCATTACACTTCACACTATCAGGCCTTAAGTCTACTCCCTTTAAGCACTACATTACGAAGTTTTTTGATGTCATTGCACAATATCATTTGCAGAACAAAAACAAGCTAAAAGCATAAGCACGTAAAATATGTGTTTATAAAAACTAAGAGCATTTGAACCTGGTAGGCGCTTATTTCACAGTACATTTGCTCGGCGACCTCTCCCAAGGCAATTTATGTGCTCTTTACTACAAAACGACACACTTTCATTTGCATTCGCTTTTTCTATTAGCTTAGTAAAGTAGTTTTACTAGATACGTTTATAAGATGAAATAAGAAACCAAAAATTGTACACGGGCGGGATTCCAACATGCAACCTCTTGCAAAGTGGGCCAACGCTCTTACAAATCATTACGTAAGTTAAAATTATTTAACATATGAACCAAAATCTTAATTTAAATAGTTTCATAATTATACGTATACTTTTACATTGAAAGACTTCTATGTTAGTGGTGCCTTTAGCAAAGTAGCGAAATCAACCATTAGATTACGAAATGAACTTGAAACCAATAATTTTAAATGTTTAAAAACACTCACAGTGTCATTTTTGTATTCTTAAAAGATGATATAAGAACTAAATTAGTTTAATATTTCATCTTTTAAAAATTTATTAGTATTTCACTGTAACTAAATGTATGATATTCATCTCACTTAGTTCGAACATGCTATTATAACATCAAATAAATGTTAACCTACAGAAACGTTTTTAATAAATTACAAATGTTGTCTTTTTTGTTGTGGATACTATCGAAACAAATTCTTACAACGGAGCCGAAATGAAAGAAGTTTTATCGCCGAGAAAAATTGTGTCCTTTCAATTTCATCATTCACTTTAATTTCAGTATTTCAGATAAATAAAGCCACTACCAGGGTAATGAGTGTAATCATGTAAAGATATAATCTCGGAGGCCTTGAGCTGGAGCGAGAAAATGAGTATATCCCAGGTTAATTACTGATCAGATACCATCTAATTTAATTTGCTATAACGGCGGTAGCGAAGCCTTGAAGAGATGGGATAGGTACTCAGAAAACTTTATTAATTAGTGCGGAAAGGACAATCAATACAGAAGTTACTTAAAAACGAGGCTTTGGTCTGTTGTCGCCAAAAAAGAAAATTATTGATGTGTTTGTTTATATTATATTTTGAAATGTTGGGCCGAGTCCAGTTCAACAGTTAATTGTTGAATGAGTCGGAAAATTATGTCTGTGAAATAAGTTAGGATAAATAACCCATAGTAAAACTAGTGAAAAACTACATACTGATAAAAAAACTCGGTCTTTCTTATGACGAAGTTTAGAGTTGAAGGTTCGTAAAAGATAAATGAAACTACTGTATCATTCGTCTTCAATTCCAGTGTTTGCCATTCATCGCAAACCCTGAAACGAGATAGGCCCGCAGATAACGTAATGAAGGTCGCTATTCTAAGAACTCTCCGAGGATTCCACCCTATTCGTAAAACTACTCATGTTGTGTCACTGACAAAAAGGTTTATTCGACCAGAGAACCTGAAATGGTTTAGCTTAATTGGATTTATCAAAAGCTACATGTAATAAGTTACGAAATTGTCTTTCAAGAACAAACTGCGTAAGTTTCTGGCTGAATAATTGCGAAACTTGTTAATATGTATGTATGTATATATTTTTTTCATATATTTATGTATTTCAGTATTTGGTAGTTATACATATAATATATATATTATACTTATGTTTATTTAGTTTATTGTATTTAATATATATTATAGTATGAAATAATATAATATTGTTATGCTTCATAATTATAATTTTGTTGCGTTTTCCTAAATTTTTACTACATTATGCTCCTGCACCCACATAATCTTTCTGCATGACCTAAAGGTATGACTGGGAGATAATGCTTTTAGCATTAAGTCCACTACTTGTGCAATAAAGTTCTTTAATAAATTAAATAAATAAAAATAAATAAGTTAAGACTAAGAAATACATCAGAATAAATATAAGTGTGTTTATTTAGTTTCACACTAATGGTCTGCATGAGACTTGCATGAGATATAAACTAGTTGTCAATTCTCCCTATATTGTCATTGTGGATC
The DNA here is from genome assembly GCA_963584085.1 of Pyrausta aurata. Classification (NCBI taxonomy): domain Eukaryota; kingdom Metazoa; phylum Arthropoda; class Insecta; order Lepidoptera; family Crambidae; genus Pyrausta; species Pyrausta aurata. The sequence continues at coordinate 558,365 of OY757260.1, read as the reverse complement.
ATCCTAAGTATTTCAAAGCATTTCCATATATGGGTATTCATTCGCATATAATACTGAAACAACATCTTAATTAAGAATAGGTTTCTACTATCAGTTTTCGATAACGGCGTACGAAATTTAAATCAGTCTGATGATACCTTCAGAGGCAATCCAAGTGAACTGCCTCCCATTCAATTAGCTCCTCGCTACCAGCCCTCCGATGGATAGAGATGTATCACAGTAGGCATACGTTGCAGTAGGTTTATATGAACAAATCTTAGTAGTAGTTTTTTTTACAGGTGTTAACGTTTTTGCTATTGTTAAAAGTAATATTTTTTTTACGATTACAAGCATAGCATAGTTTTCCCATTCCAAATATAAGGTCAACACGTTTTAAGTGATAATATTTTTACAGTGTCTTTGTATACAATCATTTTTTTTTTTTGAAAATCGAGATTTTCATTTTTATTATTTTCTACAACAAAGACAATATCATTATTTAAAACAGCACCTTAACAATTTAAAAAAAATACTACGTCATCGGCTTCACCTATCTCAATTGAATGCCCAAACTTTCTTTTTCTCTAATCTTAACCCTAATTAATAAAAAAAAATCTTTAAAAAAAATATTACCGTAGTCTCCAATTTTCTCAAAACTACCGGGGTAAGACCCAAAGCGTTTTCTACAAAAACATAAATGAAATGAAATGAAATGAAATGAAATGAAATGAAACATTTTATTTGCATAAAATACGGAAGGTACATGAGTGAGATGTGCTTACATAGGTATTTAACTAGTACAAGCGTATTTTACCGAGACATCGGTAGGCAAATAGGTCCATAATTTAATTTATAATCAATTCAATTTTAATAAGTGAAGTAATTAATTTAATGTCAATTTTACCAATAAGAAAATTAATTGATTGTCGTCTTTATTATCTAGATAAATATAATAAATAATTTGTTTTCAAATTAAAATTGTATTATATTTCATAAATTACATTACATTTGCTATTAATAATGATAATAATAATAATAAAAATGTCAAAATTAAAGAATATAATAAAATTATTCTATTAGTTTAACAGAAGCCAACCAACGCTTTATGCCAACACCGCCACAAAACTGGACAAATTCTTCAGTGCTGTAAAAACAATTTTCTACCAGGAGTCTAAATGCTGTCCTTCCAAAAATAGCAGTGGGTAGACTTTGTATAGACTCCGGCAATGCATTGTACAGCTTTATGGTCATATTATAGCTATTCTTCCTGTAACAGGTCGTAGCACAGGATGGATTTACAAGCCGGTTTGGGAATCGGGTAGACCGTATTATTACTTCCGACTTCTGTTCAAAGAAGTGGGGATATTTTTTCACAAATATTAGTGTCTCATATATGTACATTGATGGTAAAGAAAGAAGTTTTAGCTGTTTAAAGAGTGGTCTACACGATTCCAAAGGTCCGACTCCACAGATGGCCCTGATACATTTCTTCTGCATAATAATATCATATCAATTTATTGTGCTGAATTGGCCCTTTAAATATTCACTTAAAACGAGGTGACTTTATATAATAATGCTATATAGAGCTAAATCGTTCTACAAAACAAAGATAGGGGTAACCGTTTTCGAGCTACATAAGCTTTTTCCTTTCTGCTTCTCAAGTCAGCCTACTGAACGAACTTGAGTTGTGCACCACTTCACTTCTCGGAGGCGTCAAAAGAACTCTCTGAACGTGGCTAGAATGGGAATGTGGAATTTAAACCTTTCTATCTTGAGAAATTTCGCTCCTCACTCCTGCAATTGCACTTTGGTTAAAAGTCCGCTGTTTGCTCAAATTCGTGGTTTTGCGAGGGCTCTGTCTTTCTTAAAAACCGGGAAGCCATTAACCTAAGTTTTGTAAAATTTTAACTCAATATGCCACTGAATTTTTTTTAAATAAAATTATATATATTTTATGTGATTGTTTACTTATCTTATTTTTGTCGCAAAATTGCTTTCTTTATTAAATTTACCTATCTTAAAAGAAAGATATACACCTATGTACAAAATTCTTTAAAGGATCGGAGGAGGAGGATAGGTAGATATACCAATTCGAGATACCGCACTTAGGGGTTGCTACTTGCCGCCAATACACGCTCGCACATAAAAGTAAATTGTTTTGAGCCTATATCTGCCTTACCTCTACGATATCGGAATTGAAGAAAACCTAATGTTTTTGTGGACAAAGCAGTGTAATACGCGTGTACTAGACGTTTTTTACACTCTTGAAAAAAAACTGTACCCCAATCACGAATAATTGCGTTAAAGTATTCGTATACCTATTAGTAACGTAATCATTTGTATGAGAATTTAAAAGCGCTTCTATGGGACGTAAAACAAACTAAAATTTGACACTCGAATAAGATAATATATTTCAATAATTTTAATTAAATAGATCGTTTAACTTGTTTCTGGACGTGCCATATTTACGTTAGTATGACGTAAGGCTTTCGAGCTTACTACACTACACACTGCTTCGTGCTGCCGACTGACGTAAACTCGCTACGATTACGTGACGAATACGCCAAATGTTCTTGATTGGGGCACTGGATACTTGTGACCAGTTAACGTCTGAATCAATATCAAAATTGCATCGCGACTATCTGTCTCTGTCAACATAACATACCTGTACCCATAACTGTCAGTAATAGAAAAATACTTTATCCCGTGTTTGCGTAAGTGGGCCTAAATCAGTTTTCTTGGTGGGCGTTTAGTTATCTGGCCTTTTTTGTCAGCTATAAAATGAAGATGTCTAAAAGAGACAGTAATTAGGGTCTGGTTTTTTAAACGAGTACGTGACTCGGTTGAACTAGTGCGGCTCTGTTTTTTGGAGCTGTTTCTCTAGAAATAAAATCAGAAGATAGGTACTTAAAAACATTTGACGATCAAAATAATTTGGTGCTTTAAGAAAATAGTTAAAGCATTTATGTGTGGTTTGGTTTAACTGTCTGTTTCTGTCATATTGATGTCGGTTTATGACAAAATTCTCCTTTACAATAAGTTAAAAAATCTAGATAGTCTTAAGGACCTCACACAGAATTACATGGAAAAGTTACTCATGAGTAGATATTGATTCGTGTTAATGATAAGTGAGACAAGAGCTAATATTTACAAAATATCACATGACACGCGACTGAGACGTGCACCTCACTAGGGAATGGAGAGCTCTTCGTGAAGATGCGGCTTCAATAGATCAATGAAGGCTGGCCTGACTCTAAGGAACAAGTGCTTTCTTTTAGGTTATAAAAAGAGTACGAAGTCCTGTTGAAGCTTTCGAACAAAGTCATAAGATGATGCTTACTTGTTATGAAGATTTAAATTACATATAAACATTACCTACATTAAAAAAAATATGAAGTGATATGCAAAAAAGTGTGTGTGGGCTTGGGACATGCTTAAAGCTGCAGAAATAAGTCAATATTTAAACGTACTAATAACATATTTACGTAGACAATGTTACGGATGACAGCAACTGTTAAGGTCACCTCGTTTGCATTTAAATAGCTGTAACGTTTGCAACCGTAAAAATGCACGTCCAGCAATAACTCTAGCTATCGATAAACGAGACTGTCGATTAAAACTACCCTAGTTTAGAGAATAAAACACTAAAAAAGAGTGATGTGGTCCCATCTGCATGGCTATCGCGTAACTTGCAATTTTCAAGCGGTGGCGTTGCGATTGCAATCCGCGTGTAGCGGCTAGCGGCCATTAGGGCAGAATCGGGTTAGATAACTCACTGTGTTCTATCATTATTTTGATGCTGTCAATTTCTTTGAAATCGACAAACATGAAGTGACAGGGATAGCTATAATCATTGGATCGGGTTTTGTGTCTAGAGTAAGGCATCAGGCCTGCCAAAAACCTAATTATTTCCAAAGTTACGCTTTGGCTTCGAAACTTTTAAAATACAGTCGAGACGTTAATTAACAATACAGTATGATAGCGATTGTGATAGGTAATATACCCACCAGGTCGCCGCCCGCCGATGACGACCGATGCACCCGATACTGATATTAGCTCTACGATATTTATTGCGGTATGCAGACTAGTATTTGCATCGTTATATATTTGTTCATTTAAAAAACGCTATTCTAAATCAAACCTGCGTCTGGGCGTGGATAGATGTTCCAATCCCATATTTACAAAAAATAGGTAAAACCTGTAGTTAATTTACAGTAATTGAAAATTGATTCAAATAATATGTAACTAGCGAACCCAGCGAACATGGTTTCGCCCCCGGGCCCGCTAAGAAAGTAAGAATTCTTAAATTTTCTATTTTTCCGCGAAACTTTCCTAGTATTTTCGTACATAAGAACCTTCTCCTGACAAATACAAACATAACGAAAAAAATAATTGTGAAATAGGTCCAGTCGTTCATGCGTAATGTCGTGAGTCGTGGTGACCGAGGTAAATAAAGATCCATTTGTATATAGAGATTACTAACATCTCAAAAATCCAAAAATATTGCAGCACTTATAGAATTTGATTGCTAGAAACAATCATATAGCAATTTAAACTTAATCCATAACAAAACGGTGGAAATAATAGCCGAGCTCCCGGCCCATACGAAATAACAGGGCATAGTTTCCGGGCCGAAACGGCGTTTAGCATGCCTTAACTACCGCCATCTAGCGAACAGGCAGGATCAAAGTTTAACGAGCTTCGATAGTAGAGTCAACTGTGGATTTTAGGAACACATTAAATTGCTCATATTTGTGCTTTGGTTGCGCTGCTGTAACCGTTGTTTGATATTAGCGTTCCCTGGAACGCATTCTGTACCCCAATCACGAAAAACTATCGACTGCGTAAGCGCATCGAGAAATGTGAAAATTCATATTTAAAAAGCAATTTCTTTACACACCGCCGGGGGCGCAAGTCCAATTTCCAACACATCACAAGTACATTTCCACGAATTGTCATTTTTCGATACGCTTACACAGTCGATAGTTTTTCGTGATTGGGGCACTGATTTCGATCTGGGACGGTTCTTGTCTATAAAATATGTGTAAATAAAATAAAAACGTTTTTCTGTGTATCTAAATTCAGAAAGCCTACTGTCAATACGATGATCGTTTTGCGGATCCGAAGCATTTTAGTATGACATCCTTACTACGAAATGCTTCGGATCCGGAAAACGATAATCGTATTAACAGAATTCGTTTTTCATAGTAGCCTTCCAGCTTCATTAGCGATTTAACTTCTTGTCGATGACTACTCGTAAAAGGTAATATTATGAATTTCGTCAAAACATCTGAAGTATGGAGTGGCGAAATCTAAAAACCATTTCGCCCTATCCCTTATAAAAAATAAATCCGTCGCTATTAGCCCTTTGACAAATGTTATGACCGTGAGAGCCCGAGCTTTGAAGAATCGTCCACTTAACTTTCCGTTGAAGTTATGACTGGAATATTTTGCTGATTTTATGTGATCTTTAAATAAAAAAACCGGCCAAGTGCGAGTCGGACTCGCGCACCGAGGGTTCCGTACAAACCTGCAAGGTATTTGATATGAATTTCAACTTGATAGCTCTACGCGTTCATGAGGAAAAAAGTAATAAGTTTATATTTATTAAAAAATATATATTTTGTAATGTAACTAAAAATGTAAGGTTTTCGGAATTTTTCCTTTATGTGTGCTATAAAACGTTGCTTCATGCCAATTTTCAAGATTCTAGGTCGACTGGAAGTACCCTTTAGGTTTTGATTCCCTTGCGAGTACTTGCGAGTTTCAAAATATGCAGCTTAAATTGCTGTTTCTTTTGATTACGTTGACATAGAAGTTTGATTCTGTTACAGCTTAAAGGTATTATAGACCTGAGTATTTGGTATGAATTTCAATTTAATACCTCTACGCGTTTATGAGGAAATGGGTAGTAAGTTTAAAATTATTATAAAAAAATATATTATGTGATGTAACTAAAAATTTATGGTTTTCGTAATTTTTCCTTTATCTATGCTATAAGACGTTGCTTCGTACCAAATTTCAAGATTCTGAGTTCACGGGAAGCACCCTGTAGGTTTTGATTCCCTTGCAAGTGTCGAAAATTTGCGGCATAAACGGCTGTATCTTTTGATTGCGTTGGCTTAGAAGTTTGATTTTTTCACAGCTTCAAGGGACAGTAGACCTGAGTAATTGATATAAATATCAGCTTCATACCTCCACGCGTTCCTGAGAAAAAGGGTCTTGACAGACGGACGGACAGACGGACAACAAAGTGATCCTATAAGGGTTCCGTTTTTTCCTTTTGAGGTACGGAACCCTAAAAATATCGAAAACTAAAACATTATTTAATTTGTCAAAAGGTCCACAATAGTGTTAAATGTTCGTTATATGGTATTGGTCTTTCCTGGTTTAGCACTCATGCTAGTCTTCGCGAAAGCTTTGAGGGGTAAAACGTGGGTGTATTTTAAAACAAAGTTAATATACTGTGCTTTATAGGCCCCATAATCCGTATTTCCAATAGATTCAATCAGCAGTCGATCGTCTCGTACAGTCCCGGACGTTTCTCGCCGACTTCCGGCGGCTTTATAGCCGTCTCACTGAAAGTTATTGGCCCGCCATCCGTCATAAGCATCGGTGCCACACTCTTATGGATCTTACACACGGGCGGCAGTTTTTCAACGTGAAGTCAGCGCCTCGTCCAAATGCTATAGACATCTTCATTGAGACTTCGCCTGCGGGGCACAAGGGCACGGGGGGAGGCGAGAGCGGGTGATGTGAGCGGCGCGGGCGGGTGTATCCACGCCACCCGCTCTCGTCTCCCCCCGCGCCCCTGTACAATGAAGCGGTCTATATAATGACAAGTTTTAGTTTTGACAGTAGATTGTTGGTTGGTTGTCGTCGGCTTGTCAACGGCTAGCCGTCAGCTTTCTATTGACTTGCCGTCCGTCTATATCCCGTCGACACGCCATGCGTGTGTAAGAGCTTTCAAACAATTGACATACTTTACGCAGAATACTGGACGCTTGGCACCGGTGGCAATTCGCTTTGCAGTTTGCAGAAATGGATATTGTACAGTGTCCCAAAAATAACTAGGTTGACTTCGAAAATGAAAGGCAGTACCCAGTTAATAAGAGTGAATATATTTTGAACCTTAAGACACACCTTTATAAACGCATAGAAAAAACCAGTACCAATCGCGATTTAACTAGGCACAGCGACATCTATGATTAAAAGTTAGAACTAATCTCTCAACTTAGTATTTGCAATGTTCTGTATGGAAAAGCTATTACAAGATTAAACATACCGCCCACCATGGACAGCTGTGATGTCCATCAGAAAACAAACATAACGTTAACCACTGACAATAGGAATAAATAGAAAAACTACACACATTTTCCAACCATCATTAGAACTAAAAGTATCTACTTTAACATATGAAAAAAGTTAAACATTCGTTACAGAGTAAACGCAAATAAAAACCATACATAAAATTACTCACAACTTGATGTGACAAATAAACATTTATCAAGTTATAGAGCAAACAAAATAGAAACTTATATGAAAATAAAACATTATTTTTTCCTCTCTAGTAGCGTAAAACATTAATCAATCTGCCACAGGTAAAACACATAGCTTTGAAACCGGTCTTTTAATGATAGAGCCTCTACAACGTAAGCTAACCACACGAGTAATATTGTCTGGGCCAGGGTGTTTTTGGATAATAATACCATAAAGCCAACGCGCAGGTGGAAGATCATCCTCTTTTACTAAAACCACATCTCCCTCGTTCGGCTCTGGTATTTGCGAAGACCATTTATGACGCTGTAAGAATTGAATTAAATATTCCCGAGACCATTTCCGCCAAAAGTCTTGCACCATTTTCTGTGTGTACTGCCATCGCCTAAGACTACCTACGTTTGACGACTCGTAGTTTGAATCTGGAGGAAGTAGAAGTGGACCACCCACGAGAAAATGACCAGGTGTAAGAGGATAGGGATCGTCTGAACTATTACTAATTTGTGAGATTGGTCTCGAATTAAGACATGCTTCAACTTGAGCCAACACAGTCGTAATCTCTTCAAAAGTATGTGTGCTGGTTCCGATGACACGCCGTAAATGGTGTTTTGTAGACCTCACACCCGCCTCCCAAAGACCACCAAAATTTGGAGCACGAGGAGGTATAAAGTGCCATTCTGTGCCATTTGTTGAGAGCCACTCAGCGATGTCTTCCTTGACAAAGGCCTTTTCTTCTGAAAGTAGAGCAGACAACTCACGTGAAGCCCCAACAAAATTAGTGCCGTTGTCGCTCCACAAATCGGAACAGTGCCCCCGCCTAGCTACAAATCTCTTAAAGGCCGCAATAAACCCTTCTGACGTCAAATCACTGGCAGCCTCCAAATGTATGGCCCTAGTGGCCATGCATACAAACAAGCAAATATAGCCTTTGGTTGAGCGATGACCGCGTCCTTTACTCATTCTGATTGCAATAGGACCAGCATAATCTACGCCACTTTGCTGAAACGGTCTACTAGGGTTGACTCTAGATGCTGGAAGCTGACCCATCAACTGATTAGCTGTTCGTGAAGAATAGCGTATGCATACCACACATTTGTGAACAAATGCTTTGATGACCCGCTTCGCATTCACAATCCAGTACTTGCTGCGGATATAATTGAGCATTAATTGAGGACCGCCATGAAGCGTGCGTTCATGAGCATCAGCAACAATCAAGTCAGTCAAGTGTGATTTATGAGGCATAACAATAGGATACTTTGTATCACTTGACAATTGAGAGTTGTTAAGTCTACTTCCTACTCTGAGTATCCCGTCTGAATCAAGGAAGGGATTGAGACTGCGAATGGTACTTTTGCGGTTAATCGAAGATTTTTGCATGCAACATAGTACTTCATTCCTGAAATGTTCACCTTGAGTTTGTTTTATCAGCAGTAACGTAGTGTCTTCTTGCTCCTTACGTGTTAACCATTTGTTGAACTCGATTTTTGGCTGCTTTTTGATTTTGGTGACTAAAGCTGTGATAAACCTGCGACAATATGATACAACCCTAACAAGACGTCGCAGTGACGAAAATCTTGTACAAATATCTATATCTGTAGTGCTACTAATAGTGCAAACAACATTTTTTGTGGCTTTCTCTTCCAAATTGGTTTCTTGGTTACAACCTTGTGGACTGTATTCGATAAGCTCTTTTGTCAACCAAGAGGGACCCTTCTTCCACAAATCGATTTCAGCAGGCTTACTAGGTTGAATTCCACGTGATGCACAATCAGCTGGGTTCTCCTGAGAACTTACATGTGACCATTGCTTTCGATCAAAGGTCGTGAGGATATCCGAGACACGATTGGCAACAAATGTCTTCCACCGGCTAGGATGGCTACTGAGCCATGCCAATACAACTTGCGAATCTGTCCACGCATGCACTTTATCTTTTGGTACTTCCAGAACCTCAGCCACTTCTGCTAATAACTTCGACAATAAGACTGCTCCGCACAATTCTAGTCGAGGAATGGAGACGACTTTGATGGGAGAGACCTTGGTCTTGGAAGTTACGAGATTGACATTAACTATGCCATTGCTATCTACTACCCGTAGGTAAACAACTGCTGCATACGCATCTTTTGATGCATCGCAGAACCCATGCAACTCCAAACAATCATCGGTACGGCCGGTCTGCATCCATCTGGGGATTGTAAATTTAGTGAGGGAAAGAAGTTGATTCCGATATGAGACCCACTCTTGAAATAAGTGTTCTGGCAACTCTTGATCCCAATCAAGCCCTGCCATCCATAATTTTTGTATAAAGATCTTTGCTTGAATTATAGATGGCGCAATCCATCCGAGGGGGTCAAACAAACGTGAAATGTCGGACAATACTTTTCGTTTCGTTACAGGATGGTTCAGCTCAGGCAGACGTATGGTGTATTCGAACTCATCTGAGGACTTGTTCCAGGTTAAACCTAAAACTTTCTTAACTTCAGTCCCTTCCTTTCCTTTACCTATTTCCAGATTTGCTTCTACCCCTTGCCCATCCTTATCCATCTGTTGCATCAGTTGTGTATTGTTTGTTGCCCATTTTTGTAATTCAAAACAACCTCGTTTCATGATTTCATTCATTTCCTCATATATTTGAAGACCTTCCTCAGCATTCAAGCAGCCCGTCATCAGATCATCCATATAAAAGTCCTTCAGAATACTTTCATACACCATCGGAAAGGACTTACCTTCATCATGTGCGAGCTGCTGGAGAGTTCTGACAGCCAAGTAGGGCGCACTTGCTGTACCAAAAGTAACCCTCAACATCCTGTAATGCTGCATACCAGACTCATCTTTCCACAAAACTCTTTGAAAGTCTGTGTCTTCAGCCGCCACTTTCACCTGCCGGTACATTTTCACTATATCAGCGATGAGCGCTATTGGATGTCTACGCCAACGCATGATTATGTGCCTCAAGTCCAGTTGTAGAGTTGGTCCAATCATTAGGTCATTATTCAATGATATTCCGTTGATATCTGGGCTAGACGCGTTGAAGACAACTCTTACCTTTGTTGTTGTTTTGTCTTCTCGCACAACGGCATGATGAGGAAGATAAACGGCGTCAGACTTAGCTTTATCTTCGTCTGGAACCTGTTCCATGTGATCAAGAGAAAGATATTCCGCCATCACGTGCGCGTACTCTTTCTTTAATTCAGGAGTTTTCTCTAATCGCTTCTCTAGATAGCCTAATCGTTTCGTAGCTATATTTAAAGAGTTGCCATACTTGCATTGTGGGTCAGAGGAGCGGAAAGGAAGCTTAACAATGTACCGACCCTCTTCATCTCGGGTGGTTGTGTTGACATAAAAGTTTTCACACTTTTCCTCTTCTTCTGTTAAGCGACTTTTATCGGCAATGCAAGTCGGCTCAGACTCCAATTCCCAAAATCTCTTAAGTAGCTCATTATCATCTATTTGAGCGTGCATACTGATGATACTACTATGAGAGCTTGACTCTGAGCTATCTACAGATTCAGACTGAACCTGGCCAGATAAGATCCATCCAAGCTTTGTTTTTTGTGCTATTGGAGAGCCTGGAGAACCCTTGATGAATCCCTCAACTAAAATCTGGCTGTAAATGTCAGCTCCCAAAAGAAGATCTATCTTGTTGGGTGTATGAAATTTGGGATCGGCTAACTGAAGCGTTATTAAACTTTGACACAGTTGAACATTAACTTTTCGTGCAGGTATTACTGATGTCAGTTTGTTTAATACGTGAGCTTTAACTAAAACATTGAAATTTGGATCATAAATTGACTGTAACTTGAAACTTACCATTGCTTTTGACACAACAGGTTCAATTTGATCACCAACACCTGATACAACCACCTTGCTCGAGACCCGTTTTAATCCTAGTGATTGTACGGCGGACTCCGTGATGAACGAAGCCTGAGAACCCTGATCTAAAAGAGATCTTAACGTGACGTTGGTTCCAGATCGCGACTCTACTCTTACAAGCGCAGTCGCTAAAAGTACGTCACCGTTAAGATTGACGTTACAGGTTGTGATGTTATTATTTGCTTCGCTACTTGCTAACGAAGTTGAGGCTACAACTAATTCACTCTTGTCGGCTGATGAGTTCTCAACATTATTTTCAGTCGACTTGGGACTACTGGTATGTAAAAGAGAATGATGCTTCTTCTTACAAATTCGGCACCTGGAAGATTGACGGCAAGTAAACACTGAGTGGCCAGGGAACATACAGTTGTAACACAGGCCATTAGACTGGACAAACTTACGTCGTGAATCTACTTCTTCTTTAGAAAAGTTCTTACAGTTGTATAATTTGTGACTCTCGGAACAGAACGGGCAAACTAATTCTGACGCATGATGAACTGTGACGCTATTTCGGACTACAGTTGATTTTACTGTGCGGGTAGGCAAGAATTCCAGCGACCGGAACCTATGTTCTAAAAAGGCTTTAAATTGGATCATAGTAGGGTGGTCGTTGGAAGTGCTTATTTCAGCCTCCCACAGTTTGCGTGACTCGGCATCTAATTTGGCGCTCATCAGATAAATGACAATAACATCCCATGAATCTATCTGCAATCCCAAATTTTTAAGTCCGTTTAAGCAATCACATGTCGTATCTAACAAATCTTTAATGGCTTTGGCGCATTCAGAATTGATGTTTGACTGCCCTGTCAAGCGTTTTAGCAAACAGTTGGATAAATATTTTTTATTGCTAAAGCGCCTGTTCAGTAGAGACCACGATTCATCATAGTTTGCATCGGTTACAGGAATGTGTCGTAATAATTGCTCTGCTTCCCCAGATAAGTGGGCTTTAAGATAATGTAATTTGTGTACACTTTCAAGACTTTCGTTACGATGGACAAGTGACTCAAACAAATCTTTAAACGTGGTCCATTCAGTGTATTTTCCACTGAAGATGGGAATACTTATTTTCGGTAGTTTGACCTGTGGCATACTGATTGCTGATATGGGACTTGAAACAGATTTACTATCAAAAGTCTGCTTAGGCTTAGATATCCTACCTAAACTTTCTTTCAACTCGGATTTATAATCACAATAGAGCTCGTGAGTCGATTCGTACATCTCATCTTTGAAATAACTAGACTCCCTATACACGTCTGTTTCGACATCAGTTATGATGGTACGATGAGTATCGACAAACGACTTCCACTGCTCTTCCAATGCTTCAAGTCGAGTCTCTATGTAAGATTGGGTAATTCTCTCTTTAGGCGATTTTTTAAAATTGACTTTGCCCTTATTTATTGTGATTTTACAATCCTCCTGAAGTTTAACTAAAGTTTCCATAATGATACCTTGAGAATCGTTATCCACTGTTTCAAAAAAAATATCTAAGTTTTCACTTTCAGACATGAAGCAATGAATGAGCTTTTAAACTAAATCAGATGATTACAATTAGACAACCAATTAATTACCAAACAAACCAAATAAATTTCAACTATTGTTAACAGCTGCTAGACACATTAACAATTGTACACATATAAACAGAATTTATTAATACAACACAAATATTAAAAGTCCGACGAACACGAAACCGATGAAGTCCAAACGCACTGAGAATTCTATGTCCGGAATCTCAAAAATTTTCTAAGTGTTTGGAGAATTTGACACTTGTAAAAAATCGGGCATAGGTTCCCCGTATGATCACTTTTTCACTGATTATTCTAAGTCCTAAAATCTACGGAAAATTTTACAAGTGTCTGACAACTAACTTCAACTTTGACAACTGTATGTAAAATAATGTTTGTTCACTGACTCACGACCTTAGTTCCAATTGGCACCGTTTGCTCCTAGCGCCATCCGAAACCTCCTCGTCTGATGTGGATCTTCGCTTTTACCGCACCCTGGTGAGAACTTCTGACTTCGCCGCTTTTAGCGCCCCCTGGTAGTTGATTTCGACACCTTGTAGCGCTACCAGGCGCTGTCCGAGCGAGCGTAGAGCTTGACACCTTGAATGACAATCCGTCACCTTGCCGGTGTGCAGGGTTGGACAACAGTACAATCTCCCAAATGCCTTCCGGCACGTTAGGACCACAATGTACAGTGTCCCAAAAATAACTAGGTTGACTTCGAAAATGAAAGGCAGTACCCAGTTAATAAGAGTGAATATATTTTGAACCTTAAGACACACCTTTATAAACGCATAGAAAAAACCAGTACCAATCGCGATTTAACTAGGCACAGCGACATCTATGATTAAAAGTTAGAACTAATCTCTCAACTTAGTATTTGCAATGTTCTGTATGGAAAAGCTATTACAAGATTAAACAGATATATTATTGGTTTTTTTATCTTTATGAGGCATAAACTGCGTCGAACTATTTTGCTACCTCATTTAACTAAACTGGACGTACAACACGCCATTTCTTAACATTATAAGCCCGCATCCTCTACTAGTCATATATTCATACATGAAAATTAAAATAATTATACTCAACTAGTTTTAAGTTTCCTTATCTAGTTCCTCGTATGCCATTTTTTTACCAAATAGCGTCTAAAAATTCCACGATTTGTTAAAGTATAAAGAAACTCGTAACAAATCTCGCAGCTTCCGTTCCATCTTGTTCTTGCAATGAATAATAACGCAATAAGTTTAACTTATCGAGTTCGCAAATTGTCTGTCCAACAGAAATTAGCCCCTCTTTAGTTAACAGGATCTTGCGAAATTGGCCTCGATTAAGGCGTTTATTTGCTAAAATAATTTATCTTTTAGTTGGCCAAACTGATTGTAAGGTGCAAGCAGCTACTACTAGCGTATGTTTGTACAAGCGATATACGAGCAGCTGCACGTTGTGTACTTTGTGTACGTCTGCTGATGCAGCATCGTCATTTTGAATTTTGATTTTTTTAAATAAAGTCGCATAAGCGCTTCAATGAGCAGTTTTCTTGTCATGATATGTTTATATCATCGAGAGATGGCGCTAGCGTCACTTTAGGAGCTAACTTTTTGAACTTCATTAAAGTTTTATAACAGGGTAATATTGCTTTTCGCCAACGTAAATATTAAACAGTAAAACAATATTATTGTCAACCTTCAGTACCTAAAGGACATAATAATGCTAAAAAATAAGTACCCTAGTTAATCCATTAAGTCAATAACGCATTTAACAATATTTTATTACTCACATTTTTTTCTTTGTCTATGGTTTTCCGCCAACGTGCAAAAAAATCTTCCTAAAGTGTTCCTAAAGTGTTCCTAAAGTGAGCTGTATGCTCATTGACATAACAAATATATTTTTTTTTATCCTGGCAGTGATCTATATATTTTTTTTTATCCTGGCAGTGATCTATATTTTTTTTTTTATCCTGGCAGTGATCTTTTCTGTACAGGGTAGAAAGTTAGTATAATCGCGGTGAACCGTTTAGTATAAGGTAATTCCAGATCTATTTCAGATCTTTCAGGAATTGGCAATCCTCCAGAAAGTCTTATTTAATCACGATCATTAGTTCCAAAGGAGCAGGCTGCCCCTAACAGCCTGTGACCTCCACTGTTGAAGGTCAAATTGTTATCTAGGTCGATGTTAATTGGTTTTCAAACTTGCAGCTTAAATATTTACACGAGGCTCAATGCGAGATTACTGAGGATAACTGTTGATTGATTTCGCAAGTATGTAAACTGCGAGATATTATAACAGGAAATTAATTTACCTGTCATGTTGTTTTCAGAATATTACTGCTCTGTAATGATTTTCTATCTATTTTGGTTATTTTGCTAATAACTTGTGATATACAATGTAATAAAAATTGAATGTTATAGTCATGTTCAATTTTTCGCCAGTAAATTCTAATCAAAAATCTTTATGAAAAAGTAGATTTATAGAATACATATAAACTGTAACAATTTTGCAGGTAACTGAGGTTCTAGTTAGCTGAAACTGGGTCCCATTTTGGGAAACAGAAAAAACTACAATTGGTCAAATACCTATTAACTTATGTTATTAATGCAATATAAAAAAAGTTAAATCAACAAAAATTGTGTGTAGTAATTTTTTTGTTTTGTTTTTAAACAAACAATATTGCTTAAAAGACGTTTAGTTCTTACGTAATTCTAAAATATGTTGAGGCGCCGTTTGCACAGAGAATAATAAATAAAGCATGCCTGAAACTTTACTTTTTTGACGTCCGGGTACCGTAAATGTAACTTGATACATCGGACCTTCTTAATGTACCTACCAAACCTATATTTACTGTGCCCGAAATTATCATAAAAACATCGTACCCGTCAAAACCGTTTGGATCATACTACGCGTTACGTCATGTCACCCGTCGCAATGCTACGCCGTAGTAGGCCCGTAGCAGTGGCTACGGAAGCGCCGGGCTGGCTACGCGCTACGGCGCTACGAACTACGAGAAAAGTTTTCGTAGCGCGAATTATTTATCAGTTGGTTATTAAATATTTGTGTTATGAACGAAGCTTATTAAAAAAGATAAAAAAGTAAATTTGTCTTAAAAAAACAAATGGACAAAAGTGAGGTTATATTTTGTGTGTCGATGTTTTGAAAATGATATAGTTTTGTCGTGTTTTTTCAGTGTCATGTGATTTGTAATAAGTATTATGTGTTTCAACTATGTTTGAGATGATTGGTGTTCAGTTAAAAGACATTTGAGTCTTGAATTAACATCTTTACTTTCTGTTAAGGTTTTTTCCCCTTTTCTGTTGTCACTTTGCTATCGCAATAGGTCTATCTAATCTAATTAATAATAATAATAATTAACAAATCAAGTTAGAAGGCATCTAATTATCAGGTTTCTATTCATGTTTCCTTTAAGACTTCTTTACAGTGAGTACATTAATTAAGATCTGACATTAATGTGTAACGAATATCTCCCCCGAGCTATTATCTTACGATTATTTCACCCCAGCGCGGTTGCAGGCTTTCGTGAATACATTTTGACCTGACGGGTTTTGAAGCTTATTAACGATCCCAGTGGATTTCTCTATAATCTTGCTAAAGATCCTGCAATGCGATTTCATAACTTAAAAGCAACAAAATAATGCTACGAAACGTTTACTACATAATAATAACGTCAGTGTACTGCTAAGTCGTATCAAAACAACATTGTACGTATCCAATCCTGTAGGCAGTCCAATTTCATTGTAGAATCAGCTTATCAAGACTAGTTTATTCAAATGAGGTGCGAAGTAGTTTGTGATCTATCACTCGTATCAAAGCCTGATTAATATCGTTATAATATAACCTTCCACCGGCCTTCCCCTTCATTACAGAGGTAATGACCCGAATTCCCCATGCGATCGGGATGACTTGCCAATATTGTCACATTGCTTGGTTGTTAGCACCCACATAATAGAACTAGAAGCGGTAAGTTCAATGGTTAATAATTTTCTGTGCTATAAAGAGGCAGTTGTAGGCTAAGGTGCAGTGCGTAAGATGTTTAACTCATTAATTAACTATTTATTACGAATTCTTTACACTGTAAAGTTAACAGCATCCGTAATCATCGTTTAATTAAAAATGTGTGTTCGCAGAATCAATCCTTAAAGTTATTTAATTTATTTCTTTAACTCGTCAAGTATGTGTGAACGAGACACAATAGAAATTCCATTACTATGCGACTCCCGGCAGTCGTTTGATACCTGACTGATTAAATTACTAACTTTATCATATTTTTAAATCAACATGGCATCTTTGCTATAAATAGCAGGAACAAAATACTTTTCATCGAGCTTGGGTATGAACTAAATAACGAGAGTCAGCTTTGATAACCATCACTCAATTGTGAGATGGTGATAACAAGGCTGCTGTGTATATTTATGTTGTAATGGCGTTAACATTTGCTGTCGTGTGGTGTCGCGTTGTATACTTGTAGCTCGGGGGACGGAAGAGCGGAAAGCTAATAAAATTATTACATGATACGTTTATTATATTATTAGATTTGGGTTATAATATCCAATCAAGATATTCATCTAAAACATCTCCATCTAACTAGATACTTAAATGAACCGTGAGTGATAAATAGCTTTGGATCTTATCCGTTAAAAGTTTGACAACTGAAAAACCCTTTTTATGAAAACTTTTTGTGGACTCAACTAAATCTACCTTGAGTTTGAACTTCTAACCTTAATCCCAAAACTTTGAAATCATCTAGATTAGCCAGATATCGTTGTAACTTACTGCTTAGTATCCCAGAATAAGTGAAGTGAAAGTGTCAAAAAAACATTTATAATATTAATACATAGTGACAATGTGAGGCATACCATGGGTGAAGGCACCCCGGCCAGCGTGTTCTTCGCTGGCGGAGAGAATGGGAACGGGTACCGTTTGTCAGCGAGGGGCATACGGACCCTCCAGGGGTTCCTTAGGGAGCACGGAGCGGATTGCGTCAGGCAGTTTATGCAGGTGAGGCAATATCGTATATTTGCTACTGTATACATAAGAAAAGACTAGGATCAGAACGGGTACCTCCTGTTGCGGGACATACGGACCCTCAGGGGTTAGAAAGCGTCCACTGTTCGTGTGTTAAAGATATGCATTTATTGTCCTTAATACTTGTTAGTTATTCTTACTTATTTGTGTCGAGCAGGAAATAAAATAATAACACATATTTCTCGTTTCGACTTACAGTTACATATATTGAGAGCTTTGACGTGTGATAATTTAATTTACGCGACGTAATTGGTGTAGTGGTTTGCGCTCCTGACTACTATGCCGGCGTCGCGGGTTCGAATCCCGGAAGGGGCAAATGTTTGTGTGATGCGCACGAAAATTTGTACCTGAGTCATGGATGTTTATATGTATTTAAGTATTTATGGGAGACGCCCCCGTCATTATCGTTGTCTGGTATTCGTAGCACAAGGAAGAAAATTCCTTAGTTCGAAACCAAGACAATTGGTGTGTTGTCTGGCGCATATTTATTTTTATTTATTTATAGTAGATGGCTACTCTTATAACATGTAGAGTTTTTATTTTTATTTATGGAAATAGTTCGGAATTATTAACTCGACAAGATAATACCACCACAGCGATCGGTATACATTTATATTTTCCCGATTTTCTTCATCCTTCGCTTCGTCTACACTCACAAATTAGCTATAAATGACTGTTTTTTAAACCGTTTGACGACCGTTAACCCACCATTGCCCTGATAAGGTTCCCCGTTTCGCTTTCCATCGTCACTTTGACTACTAGAACAGCGAGCATCACTTAAACGACGTCACTTTGACTTCCAACTTCTGAGAGCAAAGCAGTCGTTTTATAAGCTGCAAAGCCTCCGTGCGAGCGCACCTAGTTCAGCAAAGCATCCGCTTTTGTCTAGCTTTTATTCTAACGGTGGATTTTGTAAAGCGAATTCGTGAAACGACGAAAACATTTAATGTAAGCCGCACTTGTGTTTCTCTCTTAAAATATGTAAGAAAAATATTGTGATGTGTGATGGATGTTAGAAACATTTGCATGACGTGAATGTGTCAATTATGTTATTCATTGGAATGCTTTTTAATATAACGGTGTTTTAACTTGAGTGGGATCTGCTGAAAACCTGAAAATCAATTAACGCATCTGTTTTCAATTTTTTTGATTATCAAGTGCAATAAATATTGATTATTTTGTTACAGGTATGTCACCAATGAACCAGAACTCAAGTAACCTCTGTGAGTAACTGAAATAGGGTCAGCCGATCCGGCTATAACGAATCCGACGGAATTTGAATATCGATACTACAACAGAGTAATGATTTTTCCCTCAGAACGTTTCCGTTCTCGAATAAAATACTGTATCCAGTAAAAACCACTAGTGGCCAATCGGAATCGGTGAAAAGGCTGCTGTGTACCTGAAGAAGGCTTTACATGACTATAACTTTAGGGTATGGTAATTTATGAATATTCGGAAAAGTACGTAGGAGTCTTGTAGCAAAATGATTACAATGAGATATGCCTTCTCGTGAATTTGTAAAGATAGGACTATCTCTGCTTGTTTCTAGACCTTTATATCATTCAATATCTATTCTAAGGTCTTGCTTATCTATAATCCAGATGTTAAAGGTAAAACTGTACGAGTTACATAAGGCTTTATAATCTTAGTATGTATTCGGTCTACTTGTACTTATTGTTACTTTTATACCTCTATATTTTGGGTCAAGACCCGGTCAAAAACTACATATTATTTTTCAGTTGCCTAATGTTCCATACCTACTCGATTTGTTACATCCCTATTTTACCTAATGATATAAATTCCCTCCCATTTTCATTCCAAGGCAAACCCGAGAGTACAAATGTTTCAAGATACTCTTTACCGAAATAATTGAAGAGTCCTTTTTGTACAGAATTTGGGCAAATTAACAATCGATTCGGCCCCAGGTCTATTCTCGTTTCAATGGCAGTTATTGAATAGCCTATTTTTGCTACTTTCCTTTTACCATTTTTTCATCAAGATTTGATTAGGTAATTCAGCATAGACAGCAGCTAATTTATTTATTTTTTATCTCGTCCACCCCACTAAATAATGTCTTCTTCTTTCCAACCATCATCATCATCGTTCTTGCAGCTTTTCTCATATTTACGGAATCGTTTTTCTCATCCATCTCATCAGATCACACTTCACTGGATCATGCACTGCCTTATCATATCTTGTTTTACATAGTCCATCAATATTTTTTTCTTATATATAATCACAATTCATGATAACCATGCAGCCTGATTAAAAAATGTTATCAAAAGCTTAGGCGAGATTATTTTATGAATTAAAATTTGCAGCCAAATCTGAGTGTAACTAACTAGTCCCTAGAAAATGTAAAATTCTAGTGAAATACGTTTTTAGCTGCAGCGTCGGGTCGGTTAATAAATAAGTGTTATCTCTTGAAATTTTAAATGTCCCACTGAAGCTGGACTGCTCATTAAATCCGTGTAAATTTTTAATTAATGAAAAAAAATCCTTGTTGATTTTGATATGAGCCAATTAATTCGTATAAAAAGTGGTTGTAATAGGGGCAAAAATTAAACCTTTATAATTAATTATTGTTATTTTTACCTAGTCGTACCTAGGCATATGCAACGTTGACCACCGCAACGTTTTAAAAATGCAATAGTAGATTGTTATACAAGGGGAGAAAGCGACCCATTTCACTCGAGATGTTTCTGGCGCTCGAACGAAGTGAGAGCGCCAATAATTCGAGAGTGAAATGGTGCTTTCGCCCGAGTTAAACATACTATTTTTCATTTCGACTGTGAGGAAAAACATTAAATTTACCATAGTGGTTGTAGGTGTCATGGTCAGGTATTATGTAGTACAGCGAGAAAGGAAAACTCAAGTTTTTGCACAAAAAGACAGTTAATTTACAGTTCTCCAAACATCTTACATGATTAGAAAGAATAACGACACGAATACATGAAAACAGTACGAAAAAGCAGACGATACGAAATAATTAAAATCCTTGTAAAAAATATCGATCGAATTTTCCCCACAGATAATAATTGTCAAAATTTAAAAAAGTAGGCATAGAGTTCAAAAAGAAAAATTACACTGACAATGTAAAAAAAAAAGTGTCATCTTGGTATTATGGCGGGAAGCCGAATATTTTAATCACAGATTAGTAAATGGATATTTTAATTATAGATTGAATCAATTGAATATTTTTTATATCAACGATCATAATAAACATGTTTTTCAATGTATAGCTAAGCAAAAATGTTTATTATTTTTATAATATGATGTGACTCAATTATCTTTGATCCAAGCTTTGACTGCATGCCTTGACTCTATACCATGCCAATTAAAACTAAATTACTTTCCACCCTAGGGATGGATAAGCTATTTTCCACCCGGCTATCTACACAGGAAAGTGCTATTTTCCGAACAGGAGAGATGAAAAATCATTAAACTATCTAGTAATTATTTAGCAATTAGTGTTGACATTAATGTTTTACGTTTCGCCGTAACTTAGCTTTTAATTCTGCATTATACACCGTTGCGGCATTAAAACTAATTTACTGCTCAGCGATTAAACTGTGTTGCCGCTCTATTCAATGCGGCTAAATAATGGGATTTCAATTACACCGGCCGTCTATAAATAATAATTTGTTCTGCATGTAATTGCGAATGCATCAATCAAGCAATTATCTATTTGTATACCAATTTTACTTATTAATTTTATTTTTTTAATAAATTGAAATAACCTACCTACCCTGACAACCCAGAACAGAGCTGTATGGCGCAGATGTACTAAGAAACCCGACCCCAGATGAACTGAGAATAACTAAAGTTATTATGTTGATGCATAATGAAAGTTAGTATAACTTTGTTGAGATGGATCACCGTATTTTCACTTCAATAAGGGCAGATTTATTAATTTGTTGCTGATAAATTTAATCGTAGATTATTTATATAGAATATTAGTTTTGCTCTTGACGCAGTCGGATCTCTCTGATTTCGCAAATGTTTGAGTGGTAATCCCAAAGAATCGATGACGAAGAAACGATCTGAATGTAAGTAGTATAAATATTGAAATATGACCAATAAAGAAGTGAAAAAACTTGTTTTTTTTTAGGTGTCAACCTTAGCGGCTTGTGTTGCCCCATTTGGCAATTGCGGTGTTTGGCAACTCAATGCGCTTATGCATCTTGAAGGCTTAAAGATAACCATATCGACACTTCCTCGATCTTAACGATGCCATTATTTTTGCCAAGAATATGGGTCTTAGAGACCCTTAACACCAGATACCGTTTCTGAAACTGTATAAAACCTATTTCGTCATATCCTTGCATTAATTCGTTATACGTGGAGTCGTGTAGTGGCGGCTAATTTTGCCAGGTTTGTGGTTTTAATCCACACAACACCTCGGTTCATTGACGAGTATGATGAGCTACTTAACGTTTTACTTTTAACTTCATGATTGTCGGGGCTAATATAATTACAATTTTATTTCTTTAAAATTATTTACGTCGTCAGGGACTCGGTTAACCAAATATTGATGTTTTAGAGATTTAAAAGAGCTTATAGTGTTGTAATTTATGGAAAGATGGGATCATTTATCATATCCCTTAAAGAAGAAAATTGAATACAAAATATTTATGTAACCTAACCAATCTCAACCAGAGTGAAGATTGAGCAGACGTAATTCTGAATCCGTGAGCCTAACTGTTTAATCAAAGGCGGGTGCTATCAAACAAGACGTATTACGCCTCCTTCGTTTATAAGATGTAGAGGAAAAATAACGCTGCTGAAGCGGCTTGGTTTTTATGAGATTTGATTAAAGTCTAGATTTTAGATTGGAGATGATTTATAAGGGACTTACGGCGATCTATGCTTCTTATTTAAGAATGTTTCATAGATTATGCTATTGAGACACAAAGCCCATAATATTATTTGACCATGATGTGACTTTTCAAATGTCTTTACCATCATCCTTCTGGTTCAAGTACAAGTACTTCACAAATATTTTAGCAACAGAAACCTTTGTATTTTATTTCCTTTTGTATTAGATTTTTCACACAATATAAATAAACTACTTACTATGTAAGTATGTAGTACTTTCTTAGTGGCATAATCTTTCTTGTACAGTGCCAATTCATCCACTGCTAAATATAGGCTTGCCTTTAACGTCCAAATAAACGCGGCGGTCCCAAGAGCTAGCATCTGGATGCGGATAGATGACCTTGTAAAAGTCTCAGAATTGGCCTGGCCCAATACTGCGCCCTTCACAAGCTTGTCAGTCTATCTTGTATTCAACTTTAGCTTAGATATCAATCTTCAGCTTCAAAACCTGTTACGTAAACAATTTACCCCGAACTTCAAATAGCGTTGTTCGCACTAGATGTGTCCTCTTCCGGCGAGGATTCCCAAGTGTCCCGCTTACCTGTCCCCGTTTCCTATAGGACACGATCAAAGAGACCGACAAAAAGCGACGGAACCATAGCACAGACTAATAAGCCTATAAAAAAGAGAAGGAATAGGGGTTACATATTCGTACTTGACTTCGCATTTTTTTAGCATTAGTCACCCATGCCCTATTTACTAATAAATTCACACTTGACCCATCAAAGTGCCATCTACAATCAGCTTTACACAGTCTATTACGATGATAATGATGTAATAATAATCCTCTCCTTGCATACGAATTAGCTTAGCCAAACCTAATTTTTAAACACGTTAATTAAAAACAAAAATTCACCTCTACTCTACTTGATAAACTCTTTTATTTATTTATTTTGCGTAACTTGATTCGTATGAAACAGAACTTCTTTTCTGCCGCCACGATCACATACAGTTTTTGCGCTTGGTCGCACTGATCTGTTTTTACTTTAAAACAACTTAAAGGTACTCGTATGCCGACTTCATTTCCCTGCCGACAGATTGCGTATTGTCAACCAAATGCGATCAACTCGAAAGTGCATTAAAGTTTTTGATTTGGCTTTGGAAGCTGTTCAACTTTTTCTTTCGACTTCCGGTTTAATTATAAATAAATGTTTATTTGTCCACATACAATGTTATTGCAATACGTTACATTTTGTCAGTTCGAATAGTAAATTTTAACCGACTTCAAAAAATAAGTTTCTAATTCGATTACATGTTACCTCATCACCTCATAGTACGCCAGAGCCCGTCCTATAAATTACGATAAAAAAATTAAGGGAGTGGTTGTTAATTGAGAATAAAATACGGGAAATATATACAGGGTGTAAAAAAGTATGAGCCAAATTTAAAGGGATGGTAAAGAAAATACAGAAATAATCTAAATCTCCTCCTTTTGAAGTCGGTTAACAAAATACAGAAGAGTATCTGCAGAGAAAGGTCACCTAGCTTATGTTGCGTATGAAGAAATTATGTATGCAAAGCTTGTTTTCAGATCATAATAGATAGTTTGCCCTCTAGGTTATATTTACTTATTCGCCCCGGACGACTTGATAAAAAATATAAATAACGTAATGCCCTTCAATTGTCCTTCGTACCCTCTGTCTTCTTCGAAACTTTTTGCCGTCCGCAAACGTTGTCGAGGCTTGTGGAAAACTTAGCATACCCACAATGAGTGTATTTACATGCCCGGCCCGGGAACCGAACCGTCGCTCGTCGCCACCGCCTCCAACGCGTTGGGCGCCAATTTAAATCTATTGTGTTCGAATTTCGTTAGCATTTTCTATGATAGATAGGCGAAGAAGGTTCATTGCATTGAGTTGTTATACAAACTGAATAGGACCTATATTATGCCCACAAAAAGAGTTTAGTCAAACTCAAATAGCACTGAAAAATAAAACATCAGTCAAGTCGACTCCTGTTCTGACATAGAGTTAAAAACAATCTAGCTAAAACTTGATTTCTACGTTTAAGAAATATATTTTAGGGAAGCCCTTCGCTTCTCGCTGAAAAGCTTTCTGTATTATTTTCTATTGTGTTTTTTCATCGCAAGCTTTTCATTTGAAATGCCGATAGGCCCGCATACTCAGGCTGTTTATATTTTTGGGATATTGTTTTTCGATTATTTTCATCTGGTCTCGCTATCAGCTTAGTGTTACGATGTTATAAAACCCCGATGATATTTTTGTGAAACGATATTTTTACAGGATACAGAATAACTTTTCACTTATCGATATTGGAGTCGTCATAAATTGCCAAATTGATATTGAAATGTTCAATTTGGCCGTAAAATAAAAATCTTATAAAACGTAAGTAAAAGAAGAATACTGTCTTTTTAAAACGTGTTTGTCGTAAACCTGGTAATGGATTTTATGGTAAATTGCTTGAACTATCCGATAAATCATGAAGATAACAATCGTATCTGCTCTGTATAAAACATGTATTTATTTTTTTCGGATTCAAAAGAGCTGTTCTCTAACAGCTCTTTCTGGCTCTTTCATTGGTTAGAAAGATTTTTGGAACACCGAAAGGTTCCGCTGCAAAGTTCAACGACCCCGAGCTGTCAACGCCTAGGTGCTAAAAGGCAGCGGCCCTCAACCGAATGTGCTCCATCGAGCAAAACCTTTGTTGTTACTTACACTACCAACACAAACCACCATTCTACTTTCAATTCTACTGCGTTGGCTTAAGAACTACCATTAAACGACATGCGTGCTGTACAGACATGTAAAATCACGCTATTTTCTTCTATGCACAGCTAGGAGATTGAGGAAAATAGTTACTGAGTGTACACGAGCATTTGTGTACGACAAAGTGATTGACAGTAATGTACAAGATGATAAAAGTAGATGCACACATTGTGTTTGTAGTCAAGAGTGTATTATAGACTCTACGTTACTCTCTATTTTGCAAATAGGCAAGCCTTCTTAACCTAATGCCTTTCAAAATCTTATGCCTAGGTATAGATAGTTCAAGTAATATCTATTTAAGTTGTATTAAGTATAGTCTATTATAAGTTATTATAAGTTCTTGTTAACCCTAAAGTTAACAAGACCCACACCATGATAAGGGCATATAAAGATTATTTTACAGACGTTTGCAGTATAAAACCAGACTTCTCTTCAAAAATACTAAGCTCGGTTATTCACGCTACCCGTTGCTGTTTAAAAGAAATAAAAGGTTTCCATTTTTCTGTAGTCCGACTAAAACGGGGTGTCCATTAAATAATTTATTTCTGCAGGAAACATTAATTATGAAATTTACGTCGTGCTTTTGAAATGTTTCACTACTTTAACTATCTAGTAATTGCTGCTTGGTGTTCCTTCGTTATCTATTCAGGTTTCACTGCTTGGTGTCACAAGGGTGTGGTTACTCAAAGGTTGGAGTCGACAAAAGAGGATAACACTCCTTTTCGGAGTCGCCGCAGTCGGGTAATTAGTGGGAGACGACTTTTGTCATTTGAAACGGAGTGTTTTTAAGTGTCTAGTACTAAGCTACAAGCTTGCCTAATTTGTGACAGGTGCAAGATAAATTTAAGTCACGTTTCATTATCTTAACCGGCATTGAAACAACTTATTCTTTAAATGCCCCATAAAATACAGGTAACACGTATGAGATGTAATCCTAAATAATCTTAACGTGCTTTTGTAAATAAACAATCTTAGTAATATCAAACTGTTGGAAGTTTATACGAAGTTGACAGTGTCAACACTGTCTCAAGTTCTATTTCCAGTTACGAAGCTTAATTGAAAAGTTTGAGATGATTCGGGATTCTAAGCGTATCCGATCCAAAATTCATTATGTTGATCAAGTTTCAGGTCTGCGGAACGCATTTATTAAGCCGACCCAGAAACTGTAGCAGTCATTTCTAGTATTAAAAAAAAGCTTTTTTGGCATCCTAAACAATACAGTTTCTATATAGATTCTAGGTACAAGTAGGAAATAGCAAAGTTTTAGGAATAATGTATCTCAGTCTTGTTTGATTGTTTTCAACTTAAATAAAATGCGAGGGCTTAAAGTCTGCGAGAAAATACTTGTTAAAAGATAGGTAGATACAGATAGATTGAATGTTACACATCAAAGTTAATACAATTACAAATATATTTGCATAAAATATACAATTTTGACGGTCTTATTATCGCCAATAGCGATATAATTTAATAATGGTAAGATAAACATAAGCAATTTTTAATTTTCATAAATTTTCATTAATTGGTTGTTATCAGCGTTAATTAAATCATGTTATTTTGATATCCAACGTTTTATATTTAGATTTTTCCTCATATTTAACTCAGTTGGTAACAAATCTGATGCCTCTCTCTCTTGCGCGAAGTAACTCGTAAAGCGGCGAAGTACGGTCTAGTTGCCGCGTGCTGCCTAAACTAGATTTATAACCTCTGTTAAGATCTTAGTTCGGGACGATTCATACTAGACGATATGAGTCGTGAGGTCGTGAACATCATTTCACTTTATAATAATCTTTTTTTTTAAACACCGCGTCTCGTCATTTTTAAAGTCATAGTTAACTTGCCATGTTATTTCAATATCATTGAAGTAGCACGGTACCAAATTTCAAATCGAGAGGACATTGAAAGATAGTCTGACAGATCCCCTCATCATTTTATTAAGGATGATGATTATCTTCTATTATCTTCAAACTGCCGACCGAATTACAATATATTGTCCATGTCATTGGCACCAAATTTCGAATCGATCGCACAACTGAAAACTCGAAAAGAGCTGATCATACTCGAAATAAAATTATCTATGACACAAAAAACTAAACGACAGCCGCAGCAGACGATACTACATACAGATACACATACAGACACGTTAAACTTATAACACCCCGCTCTTTATTCGGCGGAGGATAAAAAGAAAATTCAAATGCATACCCTAGTGTACAAAAATACCGATAATTCGTCGATAATGGGTTTGAAAATAAATTCGCTATTTCCCACAGTGAAAACTTTTCAACCTGCGATAGCGCAAAACCATTACACTTTCGGACACAAAAAATTGAGGTGTCACTGAAATATGCCATTAACAAAACTAGCATAGCTTGCAATACCATTTCTACAGTGCGACAATGATCTTCTGGCCAAAAGATGACGTTGACAGGAGGGCGCTAGCATTCAATAAGGTAGCCAAGAAAATCTCCCTAGATTCAGGGAGTCTTTTGTATATTAGGGCCTTTTTTCCCATCCATGGCAATCTCCAAGAAAATATTTCTAGGATGCAAATGTCATTGAACGCATTTTCTACCATAAGATGCATATCATGTATGTTCCTCCACCGATTTTAGGCGCAAAACAATTGAATTAATAATAAAAAACATTGAAAATAAAAACTTTATTTTAGGTGTTTAGCTCTACGGTATTTAAAAACAAACATATTATTAATAGTTTATACAGAACACGTACAAAAATAAAACAAAAGGGAAAATCGGAAAATCTCTTGTAAGATTGGGGAGATTTCGCTACACTCGATCTAGTAATTTTGAATTTGACAGCGTTAGTTCCAACTGTCACCGTTGGGCAGATCCGTGTCGCACTGTTCTTAACAGAAGCAGAGAATCGGACTCCTCACTCTTAACAATGTCATTTAGACGCCACTCTGAAAATGTTATTTCACGAAAATTGCCATTTCGCTTTTATAAAACAAGATACTAACACGCTCCATTTCCGTGTATACTAATTTACAAGAGGCTCGCTAAAAACGTGCCGTGTAAACCGCCCTCTGGACGCAGGTACACGAAACGGCTATTAACTTTGTCGGCACATTGTTTTGCATTGCTCAAAACCCAGAGTGGACTGTAAAACTGAATGCATTAGGTTCTTTTTACGTTGTTGGCTTCGCTGTAATAAATTATGCTAGACTACATCGGCCAGGCTAAGTTTCAGTTCGCTTATTTAATTTTGTGATGGGAATCATAGCGTTCTGTTGCGAAAGTTTAGCAGACGGTGGTTACTGTACTAAGATTAATAAATCATTTACTTCGAGCCGAAACGTACTTCCGTTCTCTATATAGTTATTGTTGTATTTATTGTGCATTAGCAACTTTGACTCAAATTCTGGTTGTATTTCAGAGTCTTAAATTAAAATAAAAAGAACTCTGTATATTTGTATGTTCGTCATTGTTGATTTCGCGATTAATTAAACTTTAACAACGATTTGGTTTCTTACGGTCTGAACGGTCGGTTCTGGGGTCTTACTCTGTATCTTGGTGCCCGTAATTTTTGACTCTCGCCGTCCCTGTCTCTTATGTTGAAAATAAGCGAGTGCGATGCGATATTATCACTACGTTTTATAATATACTTTTATGTAGAGTGTGCCCCTAAGACTGCGAATCATTCATTACTTCTTCAGAGAAAAGAGATTGAGGTAAAAGATAGGAGTAATATAAACAGCTGTGGCGTTTCAATTCAAGTAAGATCGGTTGCTTAAACGTAAATTTTTAATATAGCTTACTATTTCATTATTGCAATAATTTTTACCGCATGCGGTAAATATTATTTATGACTAGATGACCCGGTGAACTTCGTACCACTTACTTAGATTTATGTAAAATGTAGTTAAAACTTAAGCCGAACAAAACGAATTAATATGACAAAACTACAGAAAATTCAAGTAAAGCACAAATTGATATAAAAACGGAAATTCGTCACTTCCAAAGGACACGGTCGACCCGCCATACATTGCTTGCCCCAAAAGTAAAAATCCATGCGTCACGACCAAAACTAATTTTATGGGTTCGTTTCTTCGCCTTTTAAAATAATATAAGCCGTAAATAGCGGGATTTTCACATGAAACGAAATAAAATGTGTGGGGTCAATCTCTTGCACACTATTTAGAACAGGTCTTTCTAGATCATAGCGCCATCTGTGTCGAAAAACCGCCGTCTAGGCCACCAAAACTAAAACATAGAAAACTGCCCCGCTAGGGTGCGTAACGCGTGAAAATTACGATGACGCAAACAAAAGCCAACGAAAAGAAGTTCCTTGTCACAGTTTTTTTTTTTCAAGTTTTAGGAAGAGGTTAGTAGGTTTAAAGGTTAGTACCTATGGGAGGCAAACGTCATTTTCCTTCTTAAAATAGCGATTGCGAGCGCTTACTTATTTAACTAACTGCCAGTTCTATGACACAGTATGACACAATATGCCATTTCGTCGAGCGGTCGTCAGTTTGCTAATAAGTGCTCGAAACCGCTATTTTCTACCAAACACAACAATTGTTGGGGACAGAAAATTGTATTCAATCGTTGTCCTTTTGTTGATGCTTTTCTTTAATCAAACATAAAACGACTCTGGGGCACGATACGACCGTGTCCTTTAAGAAGTAAGTTTTTTAAATGATCGAACCTGAGCTGGTTCCTAACAGCACACCAGGTTCGCCTCCTCCGTCCGATTTCCATGATCCAAATGTCTATCTCTTAAATATCTATTTAATATAGATGACCCGGTGAACTTTGTATCACTTCGTGTTGATGAAAAGATTGTTCAAATGTAAAAACAGAACTTATAGTGAACTTATTGTTTAACTCCTTAAAATGCATTGTCCCTTTTGTAATAAGTGGATGGAACGGCAGAACAAAAATAATAACTGTCCAGCAGGCCTAGGATGCACGCCGTGATAAAAATTCATCGAGGCATTTTAGCGCGTTTGTTTGTCAAAAATCGACATACCCGCAGTTGCTAACATGGCTGCCATGAAAGTCATGTCGTACTTTTTTTTTTCTTGACAGCGATACTGCTGTCTTATGGCAACGAGTCATGTCGTACTGTCAAAATTCGAAATATGACAAAATTATCATTGAACCCTAACATGCCACACATATTTTTATCGAATTTTGACATTTCGCCGTGTAACATTATCGTCCACCATTAGCGACGACGACAAATAAAAAAAACATATTTAGAGCAAAAATATATTACTGAGTCGTGCCATATTTTATCCTCGGCTCTCAAAAAACAATAAAGTGTAAAAATATTAAAGTCCCCGTGGAACATTTTTTATCCCTAACATATTTATTAATTTGAATTCATTATCTGAGGGCAATATTTGATATACTATTACTAATCTGTGGGCAATATCGAGTCAATCTGTCATTGTGTCAAGATCAACTTGACATTTTAAATAGCATTGATCGATTAATTTTGTCATGTCGATCGAAAGTAATAGTGTGTCATGCATGTTAGGCCTACTGGAGTCTTATTACAATGTTGGCAGTATTTGCAGAACGTATACCTGCCTGTCATTAATTTGGTAAGATTAGCACCCGTCAAACATGTCAACAACGTCAAACATAACCCATTCATTATTTTTATATTTTGAAATTTAAATACATGATGTTATGAGCAAAATTGATATTATGTTGTCGATTCAAAAGTCTTGTTTTAATGCGTTCTTCAATTCGAGTGGAACCGAGACTACAAATACCGTCAAATGTTTGACAGAAAGTAAGTGGTCAACTTTTATAAGGGAAAATGGAATTGTCGTTTTACTCTATCTTTCTCGCAATTTTTCCTTATTTGATCACCGTTTAGACCTACCCTGGCCTACGACAAACATTTTAAAACCAAAATCAGCTCAATCGGCCCAGCCGTTCTGGAGTTTTAATCAGACTAACGAACATCAATTCATTTTTATTTATATAGATTGTTTAGAATATTTTTAAAACTCCCAGTGTCATATTTGCAAATAATTGTGCAATTGGAATAGCGGTTGGCCCGGTAAGCCAGAAAGATGCTGGATCGACCCCGCCCGTGCGCAAATTTTGGTTTCTTATTAATTTTTATGAGTAAATTTTGCTTGATTGGAAACCTTGAATAAATACCTATGTAGGTCTGGTACTTGCTTTAGGTCTTGTCTAAAATAGTGAATGGGTAGATCAACAATAACAAAAAGATACTGAACGTTTTCTATCTGGAACCGTGACTGAAAAGTTTAGTAGTTTTTCTCAAATGTACCTAAGTACGTACTCTCCGTGTGGTAAGTAAACGGTCCCTAATTTCGTAACTTAGTCGTATTTTCGTCGGGATGTCTCATGCAATCCGCACAAGCGAGGCTTCATACTTGTGAGGATTCGGAAAATGAACGTTTTAGATTAAAGTAACCGACCTACCTATCTATTTACCAAGGCGGTTGTATGTCTCACTTTAGCGTGTTATACAGTTAGATAAATTGCACAGCAGACCGACTTAAATATTTTGGTAATAAAGAAAATATTTTTTTTTATGTGGATCATTCAAGGTCATCATCAAGTTTATTTTATCTTGTCAAAACTTTTCAAATGCCTCTTCAAATTTCTTCTTTCAAAGACTCAGTGATGAGCATTAAGTATGTTTTGTGTACAGTTTAAGTTTCTAAGATTTTCTTGTTCATTAAATTTTAACAACCTCAGTTTTTAAAACAAATTTAGCAGTTTTAAAACAGTCTAAGTTCTTCTAGAAAAAAAAAGAGACCATTTAAAATTTACAAAATAAGTGTGTACTACAGCTGAATGCCTACGTTTTATGTATATTACAAAAAACATAAAGCTCGTAGTATTTCTGCCAATATATCTGTGGCATCAAAACTGTGACTCTGACCTAATACAATAATGCTTACTAGTCACGAACTGAACGACATAGCATCAGTATTGATCTGGTGCAAATCAATTATCATCACGCTAAGCGTTAGGTCATTTTGTCCCGACTGCTATAGAATAAGAGACATATTTTCTATAGTGCTTTATCAATCCTATTGAGTAAAATTCGGGTCAAAAACTTTGTACTAACTAAACAAAAGCTCTTTTAAAAAGCACGACAGCGAACTAATATTCAAATCTCTCGTGAGTTTTTGCATAAAAGTCCTTAATAAAATGCTCTATCATTAAGAAACTTATCAGGCATTTTAACTTTATATTTATAGAACCGAAGTATGTCTCCTGAGAGTTCGTTCCTGCTTATTATGATGCTCTGAAAACTCCAATTAGATGAGAATATTCAAGTTAAGTCGTCAATTCGACTGGCAATCCACTTACTTTCATAGTGCTATAGTAGTTAAGTCTCCACTAACTGACTACATTTATCCTTTCGGAATATGCGGTGAAGTGAAGTTTTAATAAGATGCCAAAGTACTTCGACAAATGGTATTTTTGCCATTGCTTTTCATCTGCAACAGTGGGTCAATGTCTTCCTTTAATTTCGATTCAGTCAGACTGTCACATTGGATACGCGTATGCGTGATAGAGACGGACTCATTCGATAATACATACAGTAACACAGAGTAGACCTCCAAACACGGTGGGCAGCGGTTGTCGTTCGGAATGCGAGCGATGCCCGGTACATGCGCCCCTGACCCTCTTGTGTAGGGCTGTCAAAAATATTGTGCTAAATAAAAAAGAAAATCGTGTTTGTTATAGATAGTGCCATCCACGAAGGCGCGCCCCACCACTCGTCCAAATCGTTTATAGTACATGTGTGCAAGCTATTGAATTGAATTTGGAACATCTTAATGACTAATGAATGACAAGCACACTTCAAAAATTACACTCAAGGGGAAAGATGCTCTACTTGGATATGGTTCTAAGTAGGTATCGTTAGTTACTAGAAAAGTAATACATTATTTCTAAACTGCACAAGCATCACTTTTACTATAGACGTAAACGAAATAGTTAAGAACGTTTTATAACATTTAAAAAAATGATTAAAAACTTTCTTTATAAGAGAACCATCGGTCCACCGGGACTTCATTCGCGTGAATTGTTTTTCTTCGTACACGTAGGTCCTAGTGTAATGTTTTATAGCCTTCCCCGATAAAGTATATCCCGGTGATATTATAAGTTACCACATGTTTTTTTAATTTAAAATTGTTTATGGTGTTTAAGTTGCCATTATAATTCTTTCAGTAAATTTAATAATGACAGTAGATTATACCAGGTTTATTTTTAGTACAATGCACTGGGTTTTCCTTGACATTTTAAAAATAATTTAAGCAGAGCCATTTTCGTGACGAGTCTAAATATTTGAATGACGGCCGGCTCGCAACTGACGCGCGTGTCTCCCCCCTCACCCCGCACCTTCCTCAATCAAAAAAAGAGTGGGGCGCGCCTTCGTGGATGGCACTATCTATACACTATTTATAACTGAAGGACATGAACCGATTTGTCTGAAAATTAGTGGGAAGGTAGCTTAGAACCACTACTGGACGGATATAGGACTTTTTGTCATTATTTATTACTCGAGTATGAATAGACCGATTTTCGTGATTACTTTGTTGTATTATAATATATGTATGTGTACATACATCTGAATGTAAGAGTCAGAAAATTAGTCTGACATTTTTTACTATCGAAGAGTTTAGATCAGCTTTAGCCTTGACCTTAAAACAACATTTCGAAGCAAAAAGTTTACCTATCAATGTCTTTTGTCAATAATTTAAATTAGAAAGTATTTTTCAGAATTAAAATGAAAATAAGAACCTTGATTTAGGTACCTACTTTTTATTTAAAAAATATTACCAGTACGTAAGAACACACGCAATCTACTTGTTTAACATGCAAAAACAATGAATCACTTGTCAAGCCAAGATCGATAGATATCTCTGAGTTTGCTTACGGTGACAGCCCTATGCTACCAATGTCCTGTGTGCAGCCCTCACATCACTCGCACCTACACGTCCATCCAGTTACATCATCCACTGATCCTGCTCATGTCCTCGTCTAGATAAATTGTGGGCCGCCATCCTGTAACCTTTTGTATTCTTTGTTCTTGTACTTGCCAAGTACTTGTTTTTTATTTTTTTTAACCTACATCATCCCACTGACGTGAAGAGGTCTACCCCCAATACCTTTCATTGGTCCTTGTCAGCAGCTAATGACACCCAAACTCTCTCAATGTTGGTCAAGTCGTCACACCGCCTCTTTTTATTGTCTTCAAAAAAATTTGGTTATGATATCAACTTCTTCGTCGGTAACTCGTAAATAAGATGTTCAATATAGGTGCTGCTTTTACGAGTATTAATACATAATCGAACACACACGATAAGTAGTAGAAATTCTTCGCGTCACGTCATCAATCAATTACCTTCATCGATATTTTTCAGCGACTGTCATCTGTCCATCACTAGTGTCGATTATGCCGTAATTGACGGACAGGTGTACCAGCCACTCGCAATCTCTCTGCGGCTGTAACAGCGGCGTAATGCGACGCGCGAATGACGGTGACGTCGCGATACATCGACGTGTCATGGTGCTGTCACTTGTCAATGTTATTTGTAAAAAGCAACACTGTATGTTGCTGCGCCGTATGTTATTGTTTGTTACATAAAAGGTACCTACTTAAGTAATGAATGCATGGGGTTAGAATTAACATGATGATGATTAATCGCCAAGGCAAAGCTAGAAATATGTTTGATTTTTTAAATTTACTTTATTTGGTATGAAATTTAATGGAAGGAGAAAGGTAACGAAATGGCTTTACGAAGGTTTTGAATAAGACTTCTCTTCCCAGACCTCAATATCAAGATAATCAATATACAATAAAAACTATCAGCTAACATGCTGGTAGTCAGTCGTCACAGCGACCTATTTCCGGTCACAATGGGTGGCGATCGAGTAGATTGCTCTTTAATTAACGGTCTTCGCCGCCGGACAAAGCCGCGTCGACCAATTAGCGGAATCCATTTCGGACTAGTCGAGTAGATAATCGCATATTATCGATATGGCCGTGACATCACCAATGTAAGTGCAACACTACGCTGACAAAATAGTGTATTATTTGAATCATATTTTTTTGTGTTATTATTATAAATATTTATGTTAGTCTTTAAGGTATATATTGTATGGGCCTTTGTTGCCTGAAACAAATGATTAAATAAAAATACTCGTATATAAATTGTATGCACTCAGTGTACAGCAAGTTATTTTGACGATAATAAGGGAAGACATAAAGCAGTTTATTGATCAGAATTAAAGACCTTAACGGTTTTTCAAGTTGGTTTACTTTTTTATTTGCAAATGAATACAATCTCACACACAATGACGGGCATCAAAATTGTCTTACGAACTTGTAATAAAAACTTGCTATGATTTGTTGAATTTGTCTTTCTGCCCAGATTGAGGTGGTTTTGGTGTGGGATCGCTAACATAAATAGTTTAACCTGTATTCTTATTTTGCTATTGTTTCCACCCCAAACTCTAACTTGTTATGTTAACATATCATCATTAATATCCGGGCTAAGCTTTGTCTTTGACTTAAGTTAGTACATTAAATCGAATCTTCTTCCTATTTGTGTAGTGGCATTATTTTAATGTTCGTCCTAATACTGCGTCCGCTGTAAGCTATGTGTTTGAAGGATACACCACCTCACAAGTTCAATCAACAAGCGAGTGTCGGCAAGTCCTAGAGAGATCGCACCGATACTGCACGCGCTGACACGAATATATGTCCTGGGGCTCTATTAGGGTTCCGTAGCCGAATGGCAAAAAACGGAACCCTTATAGTTTCGTCAAGTCTGTCTGTCTGTCTGTCTGTCTGTCCGTCCGTCCGTATGTCACAGCCACTTTATTCTAAAACTGTTAGCATCACACAGCTGAAACTTGGTAAGTAGATGTATCTTGTGCACCGCTTTCCGATTCATGTACTAAAAGTTTAAAATAATGATATTAAAGGGGGGGCTCCCATACATGAAACTAAAACCTAAAAAATTTTTTTTACCCAAACCTATACGTGTGGGGTGTCTTTGGATAGGTCTTTTAAAATGACTTTGAGGTTCCTAAAACCATTTTTTCTAAAAGTCTAACGTTTGAGATATAGACGCTTTCAAAGTGGTAAAATGGGCGTCCCCCCCATCTAACTTTTGAACTAAAGTAGTGAAAATTTGAAAAAAATATGTGATGTATGTGTTTTTGAGTTATAGCACATTTTTATTAACCGCAAATATAACTTTGTCTTTCATACAAACACTATGAAAAACAAAGTTATATTTGCGGTCAACAAAATACTGTGGTATTTTGGCTAAGTGGAAGTAAGAATCCCTAATTCAGCTAAGGGCCACCCGGAACCCTCAGTGCGCGAGTCCGACTCGCACTTGGCCGGTTTTTTTTTGAATCACACGCGTCAATTTTACGAGTATGACAAACCAACGAAAATTAGAAGAAATATTGACACGAGTTCTTACAAACTCAAGTTATCTTTTTTTAATCCTTCTTGTGTGGATTTAATCCGGTTTTCATTAGAAAAACAAAAATGAATATGCGACCTAACCTAACCTAACCTTTTTTTTTAGGTAAAAAAAACCTTTATGAGTAGTCCAAGAATCATATTCACTCTTCGTCTTCTTCGTTTTTCTCCATTATTTGAGTCCGCCCTTCTCCAAAACATTCCTTCTGTTCTGAATTGTATTTATGTTTATTTATGTACAAACTATATATTTTTTTGCAGCCTTAAGTAATCATGTCCATATAACTATCATATCCTTTTCTTGTAGCCTTTTGTAAGCTGATAGCTAGCCATAACAATTTTCGATGATATTCCTTAATACAGTTTTGTGTAGCAATATCAAGATACTAATGAATTATTTCTGACTTGTTTCAGGTACTTACTAGCTATCAAGTAATTCTTGGGAAACATGTGCTAAAGTTACACAAAAGGTAAGAGTTAGAGTTGTAGATGATTCAAGGATTCCGTATAATACTTCCTACGCAGTTTAATAGCATTTCAGTGTAATAGTTCGTACCTCGATGAAAAAAGGAGGTAACTTACAAGTCAAAGAAAAGTGCTATTTATAAAGCGCTAAAAAGTGTCGAGTGTTCCGTATTTGTTTTGCGCTCATTACCGCAGACCCCGATAGTCTTGTTAAAGTTATTTTACGAGCTTATTAGCCAAACACTTCCCCCGACGACCGCTAGGGCGGCGCGGCGAGCGCGGCACACGAACCTACATCGCGCCTGAAACGCCCGCGTCAGGCGCGCGAGAAAAAAATAAAGCACGCGTTCGAAATTCGAATTCAAACTCCGAAATAAAATTCGCGCCTCCAATTCTAGTGATGTGCTAGGTGGTTTACATGTGAATCGACAGTGTAGTGCTAAGTGAATTTGGTAAAAGAAAATAATTCTATACGGCTTGGGATTCCCTCTGCGGTTATTCGGCCCTGGCGCGAGATTAGCAACAGGCGGGCAGCTGTGCCTCGGGACCGATGCCGCTAACACATGGGCCAGGCCTAATAAGACGTACACTTTTTTTGTACGTGATTCACGCTCCTTCTCTTATAATGAGACTGCATTGAAGGTATACTCGAGATCGCGAAATATTTCTTGGAGGAAACGAAGGCACGAACATAAGCAGCCAGTTTGGCTGCTTATGTTCTGTTTGTGTAGGTTCTGATTATATTAAAGCTATATATAGAAGAATATACATCCTAAAAGAAGCATTTCAATCAGGCTACACTTTGATATTTGTTACAATTTAACTCTACATTTGTATATTATTACACATTTTATATAGGTGGGTTCGTAAATACCAAATTCACGGGTATCATACGCATAAAACAGTAAGCCTACCGTGAAATGTGATTCCAAAGTCTCGCATCGTAATTCGTATATTACGCGGGGATGCCACATACATCTAAATTAACATTTTCAATGTGTTATTTCCACGAACACCTGTCATATTAACCCTTTATTTGATTTTCGCCACGATAGATATTGACAAATTACGTGATTTCAGGGAAATCCTTATTTTCTTAATTCAATAAGGTGAGGCGGAGAATATTGGTACTTCATTTATGTAATCAAGTGACACTTGCGGTCCCAACGAACTTCAGTAATTTCTTTCACCCCTGACTCTGTAATTTTAATAATTATTATCTTATTTGGGGTGAAGACGAATCCAACAAATCATGATAATCAGTCCACCCGTTCCTCAGTTATAACAGGTTATAAACAAACGCAACTTTTTACAAGATATAACACGCAAATAGTCATCTCGAGGATAAATACTTGTGTTTCAGAACGGTTCTCTTTCAGTTAGGCAACGATATCTTTCCCTAACTACGCTTCAAATTTGATTCGAAAAGTAGTGCTGATTCCCGCACTAGAGTTAAGTGCTTATGTACATCACTATTTTGAAATATGCTAAGTCACCGTCTCGATGATCGGATATTAGAAAGATGGGTTGCGGGATCAATCGAGTGGATGCCTTCTCGATTATCATAAGGCTTTGTTTTCGTGGCACACGCAATATCGAAACCATCCCGAAATATGCCTAACCGATAGCGCACATTTTATGGAAACCCTGCTCAATGATATACATAATGGTTATTGAATTTATAAGTAGTTGCTTATGATAATCTAATATGTAAATACTAAGAAGAGTGAATAGGCTACTACTGGTCAGGCATGATCCATCCTAGGACATATCATCATTTACCATCAGGTGAGATTAAGGCCAAATGTCTGCCTAGGTACTATAAAAAATATACTTATACAGCTCAATATACTCTAGCCCAAATAAACACGGTAACCCGACCCCAGATAAACTGCAAAAAAGGGAAATTATGATTTTGATATTTAATTATAAATTCGTTTTAAAAATCAAGGCTCATAATATATCTTTATTTGGTTTGCTTTCATAGGTTTAGTTAGACTCAAAGCAACATTTTCCTACGCCATCGATATATCATACTTGTGCCATCCTCCCCTTAGAATAACCCCTTGATATTGATACAAGGTGCCTTCAATATCGTCCGCATAGTTATTGGTTTCCGCTTTGTTTCATTTCTGTTTGTTCGAATCGACTCCATCTTGCTGTTTGTTTGTTGTAATGTATGTTTGTACAGGCTCTCTGAATGTATTATGGAACATCTCTGGTATAATTTCTAGGATTGGGAGTAATTTTCCTTTATTTTTAGTTCTACTTACTTATTTGGACTTAACTAATTTTGATATCTTTGTATTCTGTCATCAATAGTCCATCGAGCAAGTGTTTTGAATTGTACTGGTGAAATGTATGAGCCTGTGACAAAGTGCCTGTTAACTCTGGCTTTGCAGTAGTAGATAATGATCTATGTCAATAGAGTTTAGTAGAATGTACAACAATACATTGTCATTTTACGCACGTAATGTAGCTATGGGAATTTATTTTTCTCCTTCCAAACTCACCATGTACCTATAAACTACAGTCCTCTTTGAAAGGTCGACCCCATCATGACGACACGTTTGGTGTAGTAGTGCTCCTGATTACTACTCGAGTTTTAAAGTCACAGTTGTGGGTGGTAGTTGAAACTACTGAACTGATGAAATTGACTAAAGAACTCAATGCGAACCTTGTACAAACACTTCGAGCGATTATTAAATTTGGTCCTCTTCTTGAATAATTTCAATTTGTTAACTAAGTCCGTAATGTGGTAATACCCTTCTTCGTTGATCGAAAAGGGAAACGTCTTTTTAAGCCGTCAAAACCCGTTTCAAATAGTGAGGTATCCAAAATTATTAAATTCATGATTACTTTACCTATACTAATGGACTTGGTGTCGGTTGCGCAACTTTTTAGGTAAATTGTATATGGTCGGATAATTTTTCATACTTCTCTTTGTCCTTTGATAAGTCACCAGATAATTAATAATATCTGACCGTGACACTGAAAAATCGAATCTGTAAATTCTTTAAACAGACTGTATACTACTCTACTTCTCTTCTCTTCAACTTAAGAGTTGCGCTCTTGTCGGTGGAGTAAACGCCATTCCTTTCTTTTATATGCCTTATTCTTGACCTCCTGGTACGACGTGGCACTGATTTTTTCCTTCACTTGGTCAAAATAACTTCTCGTAGGCCTCTTTCCCTAATTCCCTCTACCTTTCCTTCTATGATATTCTCTAAGAATCTGTCATGTGGGATCAGGTGTCCTATCATATTTCCCAGTCTATTTTCTATTATTTTCAAAATACCTTTCCTCGTCTACAATCTTTAACACTTCTTCGTTTGTTTTTTTCTCTGTCCAGCTGATTTCCATTCTCCTCCAGCACCATATCTCGTAAAAGCGTCTTACCCCTCTCTGTCTCTCTTACTACTCTACTTATATGAAGTTAATTCAGAGAATATGTAACAGCATGAAAGGTGTATGTGCCATGTCTAAAAAGGTACTACTGTATACACAAAATAATGTATTGTATGTTCGCCAATTATTGAGTGGCATTTGCATTCAAATGTTTGTCATGTAGATAAATCAACAATTTAGTTAATTAGCAACAGAAACACATGAACTGAAATGGTGATAGCATTATTAATACTAATAATAGTTCGTTAGTATCTATCCAATGATTTGTAAAAAAAATAATATAGCTTTTGTATTGTAGGTAGCGGTGTCAGAACTTTATAAAAATACGAGTACAAAGAAATTCGATATTTTTGACCCTTATTCGAACATTAATTGTGTAAAAGCTTATTTAGTGAAAAGTTGAGTACCTAGTGGAATGCAATGCATGCAATTATTGTAAAAACTAACGTGTATTTTGACGCCTAACTTCTTAGTCTACTAAGCTACTAGTAGTTAAAAGTTCCGACTATGTTATTGAATGCCTTTACTAAGTTAAAGCGATCACATTGAAATATCAGAGATCAGTTAATTCTGAAGTGCTATATAAATAAAATATGGCTTTGAACTTACATAAAAAAAAAATTGAAGACCCACGTTAGGCGTCAAAGGAGTCTGGCATTCACAAACTAAAAAACATGCTTATGAAATCGTGTCAAAACCAAAAACAAACAACTTATAATAACATCAACGACAGAAAGCAATACCTTTCAATATCGAAATGCTAATCAAACACACAAATCTTCGTTGATTTGCTTTGAATCCTTGGGTCTTGTTTGAGCGAAATAAATGGAAGTATTTATGTAAACTCGGCGTCGTGGTAGGCTGAGGCGTTGTGATGCTAATTCGCTTAGTGACGAAACAGATGCTGTCAGGTAGTCTGACGTTAACTTTTGTGATCCTGGGGCGAGGGGTGAGAAACATATGTACCTTTTTATACATGTAATGAAAAAATTAATAATAAGAAAAAGAATTGAAATGTGTAAAAGATGCGTAT
Organism: Pyrausta aurata; assembly: GCA_963584085.1. NCBI lineage: Eukaryota > Metazoa > Arthropoda > Insecta > Lepidoptera > Crambidae > Pyrausta > Pyrausta aurata. Next base: position 516,492 of record OY757260.1, on the reverse strand, counting down.
ATTCGCGAGTAATAGCTTATGGTTTCTTTATGTCAGTGGCCGCTAGGTTAAGAGCAGTGAAACTTTCTAAGAAACGAGCCCACAATAAACCTAGCTAGCAATATGTATGTTGACTCGTAATTTAGACAAAAACTTTAACTCAGTAGCTTTTACTTCTAAAAACGAATCTTATCAGATACTTTATTAAAAGACGCTTCGATAAAATTCGAGACGGTAACATTACACTTTTTTTTCAGATTTGGGCACGTGATGGGTCACTTACAACTTCTTGTCTTGGCATCTCACCATCTTTATATAGATTCTGATATTACCTCAGTCAAAATATGATATTTTTGTCAGGTATTCTTGTTCTTGTACTGAAATAACATACTTATTTCAGTTCTATTGTCTTTGGGGCAGTTCATGTTTATAGTTTGAAACATCAAGACCTGGCGGCCGAAACAACTATTCTCGCAATATTTATTTAGAGAGAACGTGAAGTTTAATACAATGGGTGGTCTGTTTTCGGTTTCTGTTGTTTTACGGAGTATTTACTTGGAACCGGTTACGTCGTGTAAACATGTAACTTTCTTTAGAAAGACAAAATTACAGTAGTTCGGTACTATTTAGGTTTCTTGCTAATTATCTAATAGATTGCACAAAGTCACCCCATACTTCTCTCAATACTACACCAACATAATGTCTGACGTTATCATCTGAGGTATTTAAGAATTTCAAATAATGTTCTACAAATAACACTGACCATAATGTACAACTCAGACTTCTATAATTAATTACTAGCTAATGACCAACTCTTCACGTAAAATTGGTCACACACCTGCCATTATTTTGTCCAACTCCCTCCATCAATGCCTCAGCACAGGCTTAAATTATCGCCCTCTCAAAGCGAGAGGTCCTCCAAACCCTTGGCCCATTTCACCTGTGCTGGCCCTATTAAACTATAAATATGGGGCCTTAGAGGGCGACCAGCGCCCCCTACAATGCCTAATAAAGCGGACTTATTACGACTGAGTAGTGAAGAGAAAGCCTGCCGAAGTATGTAATGGTATCGACACTACCCAAACAGAAACGTAAATTTTCACACCTTATCTTTATTTATTTTATTAGAATCCAAACCAACCCCATTTCTTAAGTTTCTTAAGTAAGCTTATAGCGACAAGTAAGCTTGTAGTCGATGTACGAGCTAGCATCGTACATTGCGACAACCACAGCGTCAGCGACCTACATCGCAGCGGCTGACCGATGAACCCATCAAGCAACGTCGGCACTCTCACCGGCGACACACAAGCAGAAACCTTCATATGTTTACATACAATAAAATAATTATAAATACATGTAGCATAACAGCAATAAATCAGCCCCCCAATTCCACTATCAAAATCGAACTTAACGTAAACTCAACCGGTGACGATAATCAACTAAACGTCACATTTCCAATTCCACTAAAGCGGTTCGGTTGTGCTTTAGCTCAACTTTATCGTTCGACCGAAGATTAGCCGATTCATATTCTACTAATGTTTTGACGTTTAGGTCGACCGAACCGCAACTGAAAAAGAACTTTACGAATCCACCAATAAATGACGATTATATTTTCAACCAATCATTGAACGCCTGTTAGTGGTGCTCCGATGTTAATTTAATAAATCGAAAGTTGCAAGCATAGATTATAAAAATATATATCGAGTTTGTTATGAATGAATCGATTCATCAGGTTACGATTTACAATGTTAAAATAAAACCATTTATAAGAAGCAAGAAAGTAACCATATTAAACAACCGCTCATCATACCATAGATATTAATCAATCAATATTTATCGACAACACGACTTTAAATTTGAACCCTTAAATTTGAACTTAGCAGATTTGGTGTGTAAACCTTTAATGAGCAGTTTTCTGCCATCGTTTTACAGCTCTCACTAGATGGCGTTAAGGTCAGTTTAGGAACATTTTTGTCACGTTGGCGGAAAACCATAGAAAAAGAAAAAAAGTGCGTGATTAAATATTGTAAAATGCGTTAATGACTTATGTTATGTATTAATTAGGATACTTATTTTTTGCCATTATTATGTCCTTAATGTACTAAAAGTTCACATTAATATTGTTTTACTGTGTATTATTTACGTTGGCAAAAAGCTAACCCTCTGCTATAATTCTTAAATAAAGTTTTAAAAGTTAGTTCCTAAAGTAACGCTAGCGCGATCTCTCGATGATAGAAACATCAATGACAAGAAAACTGCTCATTGATTTTACCGTCTGCCAAGTCAATAGGTAAGTTATTCTGTAAATAGCACGTAAGTATTTTTCAAAATAGATAACGGAATGTTTAGGGTATTTATTACTTGCCAGCTGTAAAGCTGTTTAGGATAACACAATAGCTAGCTAGATTGGCAACGTCACACAAGCGGTAAAGGTACGCAAACAAGAACAATAACTTTCAACCCCTTCCCTTTGTCTTTTTATCTACCTGGGATTGCCACGTGCGCCACGCTAGCGCCGTTTGCCATAGCCGGACAGTATTGTCAAATCTGAGACCATTAGGCCTATGTATGAATGTCTTTGTAATTAACTATTTTTTACTATTCCTCGACCAACGTCACTGCCATTAATGAGAACACTGAGTCAAGAATATTAAAAAATACGTAGTGTACATGTTGTACTTGTACCACAGAATACTATATTGCGTTAGGTAAAAGACTTAGGCTTCATTATACTGATTAACTCGTCAAGTATGTGTAAACGAGACACAATAAAAATTCCATTGTTATGCGACTCTCGGCATTCGTTTGATACCTGACTGATTAAAAACCAACTAAAATAAGAAAAGAAAAATATTTACCTACAGTCAAGTTACTGACAAATACTTGATCATGAGGATCAAGTGAAATATTGCAAAGTTTAAATAATTTAAATACCTCAAGAGCCGTCGAAAACATTGATGTTTTATGATCGAATGTTGACAAAATATTTTTTAAATCTGCAACTTACAAGTATTTCTATAAAGCTCATTTTTTAGGGTCAATTAGGGTGTTATTTAAAATCTAAACCTGTTATTAATGAGAAATACAATAAAAAAAAAACAAATTGCACAAAATCAGCTAAAAAATAAATAAAACGACGCTAGCGACACCACAGGTTGCATTTCCAATCTTTATTAGGGTCCTAAACGCTCAAAGAGAGCTTTCCAATCTCTTAATACTCTTACTAATCTGTGCTTGCCTGTTTGTTTACGCTGCGTTTCGTCTTGCGTTCAGCTTAAGTTCGGTAGAATGAATAGTGGAATACTCTTTTGTGACATATTTTCGAGCGTAACTACAAACGAACTGCTACCTAAACTAAAGACGAATGATTCGTGTTGTAAATAGTGGAATTGACCCCCAGATATCAACCGTCCGTGTTAACACAAAAAATATGTAACACACAATCGCAGCATCACACTGGGTGCAGGCCGCTTGCAACTGATCGCTGTTGAAAACTTTGATGGAGGCCTTTGTTCTGTAGTGGATGTCCTTTGGCTAATAATGATGTTAAGCTCAAAACTTTATCGATATACCAGTAGCATTATTAATACGCAACATCCCTATGTCTGACTTGTGATGCCTTTCTCCATATTTGGGGATTGGGTTTGAGGTATTTGTAATTCCCGGTAATACTAAAGTTTTGCGTGTGAAGGGGTGACTCGACGTTTCTGTTCCTAAGAACTGATGGATTTAAACGCATTTAAAGGGAGGTAAAGTAATGGGGAGTAATGAATCATTACTCAAATGAATTTAAAATAAGTCTTGTGGTCAGCAGGATGGGCTTCTTATATCGCGTAAATAAATAAATAAAGCGCTAGCGTTCCAAGCCAGAGTTATTCGTTCAATGAAATACTACAAATCTGTGAAATTTATTAATATGTTTTCAATTTAACTTACTCGTTCAATTTAACTTGTAGCCTGAGTTCTGAGTTCAGTTAAGGTGCAATATAGAAGAACGTGTCACTAAATACGGGTAGTTAAAGCCTCTGACAACTCTGACAAGTGCATCCGCGCTCAAAGCCTACTCAATTAATCGCGTCGAGTTGGTTTCTCAGTGCACGGCGGACGAAGTGCACCTCAGAAACTATTCAAAACCAATCACGATTAGTTCCGACCGGTCTTGCTTCGGACAGTTTCTGAACACCACCAATAACACTAAGTTTCAAGGCTTAATTTTCCACCTAACTTAATTCAAAAGCCGCATCGCACTTAAATTACCAGTACCAGAGATAGGAACTTAGGATTCCTACATTTGATCCTCGCTCCAAGTCTCGATCAGTCAGGTTTATGTCCCAATACATATCCGGATCTAAGCTACATTTCATCCGATGTGAATTATTACGACTGCGACACAATATTGTATTCAGGAACTGTGGGATAAGACTAGTACTTTAGGGTAAAGTATTTCTCTAAATTTATGCTCACAACCTCGTCTAGCTTTAACGCTTGGGTTTTTTGATAGGGTGGCAATTTAACTGGTCAATTATTTTTATTTGTATAAGCGATGGCATATGTGAACATACAAACTTTCTGCAAACAGTTGGACAGATTGCTCTATATAAAAAAAGTATATAAGCTTCAATTTGGTCCATTCAGCCAGGGGTTAGTTAATTCAGCTCACGCCCGGCTCTGCGCACTCACATGCAAATTCGTGTGGACTCCTCGGATGACCTCTTGATAGCGAAAAATTAATGATCTCAGGAAATTATTAGACAGCTCGTTAGGCCTGATCATCAGGTAAACGGGATAATAATTTAATTAACTGAAGAATTTGATCACTGGGATTAAAAATAATCTCGAAGAATGATCGACACACGGCCCAGTGCAATGGAAAACAAGGCATAACATAACACACAACACAACACCACAACAGTTAATTGTATGCGCTTTGAAATAACTTTATTTCCAGTTAGGTCATATTTATCTATAGGCTGAATTTGTTAGGTACCTTTTGGTGAACCGTACAATTTATGTACCTGAACGAGATTTATTATTAGTGGGTTAGATGAGCTTTGAAAGAACTTGCTTTCCCAGTTAGATCTCACTTCAAGCGAAACTGTTTGAGAACTTTGCATTCCTTCACATTCAGGTGGAGTAAGATATTTACTGTGAACTACATCTATTAGGTACTTGGACGAGATAGTTCACACATTTGCTCTCGATAAGGAGGTTGTCAATGGCTTTTACGTCTATTGCACACGGTTTATGGTGCAATATCTGTACATCGGTTTTCATGGCTATATAAGCCAATGCGAGTACGGCAAAGTCTACTACATGCGCGACAAGAGAAGTTCTTCTCTGTCTCTTGTCAGCAAGTGTCGCGAACCATAACACGCTTGCGCCACTCTGACCGTGTCTCCGCAAGTCTTTCCCAGTTATGGAGGTTGACTTACATGTAAAACAGGGTAACCCCAATTACACCAGTGTCTCCAGAATTAAATAACAGCATCCCGCTAAGTGCCTTAAACCAAGTGTATCATCCGCCCCGGACAAACCGAGATTAGCATATCGCTGTACCACTTTGCTAAGCAATTTACAGCTTATGCATGTAAGTCTCGGATTTGTTCATTATTTCAAAACTGGATGCCATTATATATAACTGTTGCGTAGCGAAACTGGCAGTGTGATTTAATGCTTGTGACAACACTACTGGGTTTTATAAGATTATGATTGGTGGTTATTTTAATTAACAAGATTATTGTTTGTTTTTAATACTTCGCAAATTTTATGTTTGTAGTTCATTAGCATTTTCTTTAAAAAAGCTTGTGGGCCTGTTCAGAAAAATAAGTAAAAAAGTTCACAACCGTTATATAAATACAAAATTAAATTTGGTTAATAAATTCGTATTTGGGGCGACTAAACGCCGAAGGCTGAGGTTTATTTTTGTCGTGGCACAGCTGAGCAGCTTCTTAATAAGCAAACTACATAACTGCATGGGTAGAAATTTGATGATTTGCATTATTGAAATCAATACAAGAATTCCTCAAGGACCCTCTAACTAATATAAACTACACTTGAATCTTGTGGGTATGCATGGCTAGATTTTTAAATTAGACCTTATTTTAATGCTGTTATATAGAATCATTCAAACATTTCGCATACCTTCTTAGAAATGCCTTCTTCAGGGATATATCGTGATTTTCACGTAATTTTTTGGCTATCTTACTATCATAGTATTGTCATCCGCTAATCCTCTACCATAAATTAGTATGTATTACTGTTTTATCGAATGGAAACAAACTTACTTTTGCATGAATTTTGGTATCATTGAGTTACTTTCCTCCATTTTTTATAAGTTTAAATCAATCCATAATTTCCTCTACGACTACATTTTCCAATTTCGCCGCAAAGACACCAAACGCTCGGCAAAAAATTCATAACTCAAAACTAATGCAGAAAAATAACCCCATGCACCATTACACGGAACATGAAAGGCGGTTGCTATCCACAAGTAAAAATTTTTGTTTTCCATAACAAAGGCGATACATCACTGTCGTGTTAGTATCAACCTTATCTGGTTGGGGTAGGAACCAATTCATCAGGGCAGCTCGGTCCGCGAATTCTTTGCGATGGCAATCACGCGAATGCAACGTTTAATTTTATTTTGAACTGCGACGCGACGAATAAAGATATGGTCCACTGTAAGCTAAGATATCATAAGATAACTTGAAATAAGACCTTATGAAATGAGCCTATATTTGTAGCAATCATTTCATTACCAGTCATTGCAATGGATTTCAAGTAGTATAACAATAATGTGTATAAGTATTGTTTTAACTTAATTCATAAATAATCTAAAGTGCACGTTGCGATCAGCATGCAAAATTTTATAGTAACTATCCTTCAGTATTCTTCATTTTGGTAAAAAAACTTACATATAAGAAGATTTTCTTATCCCCGAAACCACTCTGAAAAGGTGACTTACGAGACTTAACTTATTATTATTTTACTTCGCTTTCCTACCGCAATCAGTGGACGCTAGTTTTATATTCTTGCAGTTGGGAATTTAATTTCGTCTCGTAAAGCTACATTGACAGTATATTCTATTGGATCTCCGGCACATCCTAATCTTCTGTATTTTTAAATGCGAGAAACGTGTTCTTGTCCCCTTGGATATCTACAACTTATGTGGATCAAAACTTATATCGACATAAACGATCGTTTTTTTAATCGTATTTTTCTTTCACATTTCTGAGTCGTGATTTATTTATACTATCTATACTAATATTATAAAGCTGAAGAGTTTGTTTGTTTGTTTGTTTGTTTGAACGCGCTAATCTCCGAAACTACTGGTTCGAATTGAATAATTCTTTTTGTGTTGGATAGTCCAGTTATCGAGGAAGGCTATAGGCTATATAACATCACGCTACGACCAATAGGAGCAAAGATATAGTGGTAAATGTGTAAAAAACGGGAGAAAGAAGTCACTATTCCACGCGGACGAAGTCGCGGGCAAAAGCTAGTCATTTTATAACTTTAATGAACGAGTTGTAATCGTTCATCAAAGTTTCATAACTATGTTGGGGAAACGAGACAGTAATTCAATGCCCGGTGACAGTTTTCTCCCACCTGAAGCCAAACACTATGGATTAGGAGGGATCACTATAATATTGCATTTGTTTTACTATACTTTCTTACTTTTTATGTAAAAAAAAAAGTTTTCTTTGTCATAATCCTTGTTTGTAAACCAATTTTTCGATAGTATTTCTGACACAAAACAAAGTTAACGTTTAAAATAATTATCAAATTTCTTCGTAGTACCCACAATACTAAGCCAAACTCCACCAGTCTTAAATCAGACGAGCAAAAAAACCTACTATCTCCGCCTTTCCTCAACTAAAATAAGAGTTATTAGCTTCATTTGTCCTCAAATCTCCACCGGATGTAACAAGTGACATCGCCAGTTCCGCTCTTATCGGGTCCTTTTTGTTTTCACAATTAGGAGGTTCTTTGTTCAAAGGAAAACTTCTTACCTAATCTTTTAAGTCTCCTCCCCGTTTAAAAGATTCTTATTTTCGTGCACCCGACCTCTCGATGTTCCTTTTTCGTGAATAAATATTCTATCGAAATCAGGAGATTAAAGGTTCGACAATGCGTATTGAAAGTGTCTGTGGGCGGAGAGGGGTTTGCGAATTATTTGTGGTAAATAAAGTAAAGTAGAAATAACGGGAGGAAGGAGTACCTTCGTTCCTTTTTGACTGACTTGAAAGTATTTTCATAAATAAGAGTCGACGTAAAGAAATGTTGTCTGACAAGTTGTCCTTGCAATCAATGATTGGACAAATAAAAAAGACGGTTTGTTATTTCAGTACGCTAATTAACGGATTAATGGTTATATCCATTATTTTATATTTTATCGTAGCGCTGTTCGTAATAAGAACACAAAAATTTTAAAGTAAAGTATCAAAGTCTTTTAGCTACGGTTATGTAGTTGAAAAACTTAATATTTTAAAAAGAAATCCTTTCAATTACGCAGCTAAATAATCCTGTGTAAACTTTAGTTCAGCCCGGCTCTGTAATTGGCCGGGTTGGTAGTCCTATCTGCGTCCAATTACGTGGTATTTACTACTTATTTTATTGGATAAGGTTTAGTCAAAGCAGGAGCAATTAACTTAACGACTTGTACTAGAACCCCTTTGTTATTTTGATATTTTTCAAATGGGTGTGTAATATATAATATAACAACATATCATATAAAGTTCAAAACATATACAATCACATGATATAATTTTGTTTAATATAACACTTTTTAGTATAATGATGGAATGATATAATTTTGAATGATATAATTTTAAAACGTATAACAAACGATTGAGCTAAAATCAATTGATATAACAACATTTAATATAACATTTACATGATATAATAATTAAAACAAATAATGTTTATTTAGTATAATAACATTTAGTATAACATTCATGTACGATGACAGTCTTTTTATATAATATTTAAAACATATAATGATAACTTCATATAAACTCCAATTTATATGATATCATATATAATATAAAAATAATTACATCAAAAAAATGCAGCTGCTAGGTTATTCAAGGCTTGCAGGATGCAGGCAATGATGCAAGCAAGCAGGCAAGCAGCATGCAAGCAGGCATACAGCATGCAAGCAGGCATGCAGGATGCAAGCAGGAATGCAGCATGCAAGCAGGCATGCAGCATGCAAGCAAGCACACATGCATCATTATTTCCACGTCTCCGGCGCTGCGGGAAGTGCAGCCTCTCCGCCCTAGCGCAACAAAGCGCAGTCACCCACGCTCACCTCCACAGCTTCGGCTTTTTGGTCGCTTCGGCCTTCGGCCTTCGGCGACCAGCCTCAGCCGCTCCGGCTCGCACGGGTGCCTGCCCCTTGTTACAGCGGGCGGAGGCTGCTCTCCCTCCGCGCCTCCGGCTTCTAAATTACACTCTAGTATCGGGCAGACAAGTACCACGGCGAAGTGACCACGGCGAGTCGGGGTTAACATAATTCAGATTTTTGGTAATTAGTTTTAAAAAAACAATTGAAATTATACCAAGTGAAGGTTATATTAAATTGACGGTTATTTCTTTTAATCATTATTTAAAACGTTATTATCTCAAATAATAGTTATATGAAATAATGCGTATGTCAAACAAAATTATATCTAATGAACGATATATAAAATAAGTTTTATTTCAAATGTTTTTATAAGATATGAACGTTATACTAAATGGTATTATATAAAATGAATATTATGTGAAGTAAACGTTATGCTAAACAAAATTATATCATGTGTTTTTATAACAAATGTTTCTTATGTAAAGTGATCGTTATTAAAGTTGAATTATATCAAATGATTGTATAACAAATGAGACGCACCCTTTTCAAATAATACATTTAAATAATAAAATCAAACAGTAATCCGTTTTGGATTCAGTAAGAAATAAATGAATACTACCTCATTTTAAAGCTTCACTCTACGTCGCAGTGACTTGAAACATTTCGACCAGTGAATTCGTGTCCACGCGTGTCAAATGTCGTCATAAAGTTTGAACGACATTACCGGCAGAGGGCGGGCGCGACGCGTGCCGAATATTCGATAGTTTGATACGGCGTGTGAGGGCCAGTGTGTCGTGAGTCGTTGCTATGCAAATTGGAGGGTGATGGAAGGACGGTAGTCCACTACAGTCCACCTGAAAGATATAAGATTTTAAACTTTCGCGTTGCATTGCAATAAGTATAAAATATGACGGGTCTAAACCTGAAAGATAGATGCGATTCAAAAACTTTTCGATGTCGCAAAAAAATCTGCAAGTAGGTAATCAACACACTTTTGGCACTTCTTCGCTTTTCTTTCATAATCTAAATACTGATTCCCAAATTTATCTTTTTCTTTTATCCGTATGTTACATCTATATAAGAAATACATGGGTCTCTACTACCGATAAAATACACGATGTTATGGTCGGTTCGTCCTATACAGCCTGTTACCAGCTTATTAGTGGATGTCAAGCCTTGCGTAGTGCGATACAATTGTGATTTTATTGCGACCGGTCCCTCAATATTTTATACGTTTGCCGGATCTCTTGTTCCTGCTTGTGAAAAGTGTTTTCTTCTAGATATTATATCAACTTTGTTGTTATGTGTATACCTGGTTAGGTACTTCAGAGTTCAGCATACTATGTATTCTTTCTAGTCTTGTTGGTCAAGTAACCAGATTCAAGTGGCTAATTTTGCTGACTTCAAACTAAGAGGTTTCGTACTTAAACTTCGCATCTTGTAACGTCTTCAAAACTGCGGTCATGTCGGCTTGCCGTCTCATCGGACTAAGACTGAAAACAACTTAGTAACAAATAACAATAAAGTTTCAAGGTCATTAACCCTGAAACCTCGCGACAGCGCGTACTTATCTCGTAAAAGTAACATGAAACTTTAAAATAGGTCTCGGGGCACGAATTTAGCGTTTTTATGCGTTTTTATCCCGCGAGACGACGCTGCGGGCGCATTATTAATGTTGCGTTGGAGAAGATGATTTTTATTGTACCTACGCGTTTTGAAGTGTTACGACAAATACATACATTACCCAGTGGTAATATGCAGGTAGATCTTCATATAAGTATGTCTAGCACCCTTATAAACCTTCGAAACACAGTGTACCTTTAAAGTAATGTGTAAGTGTGTGTTGTTGTAATTTGTATTCAGAGTTCTATATAATAGTGTACTCTTAAAAGAAGGTCCTCCCCTTCCTTTATTTATCAAGACAACGTTGAAGTTCGAGCATTTTTAATCTAAATCATCCGTATTAATATAAATTGCACTTGTAAAAAGCAACCGTGACTCTTACGCGTTAAAAGCAAAATCTTGCAAAATTTAACTGGCTTGTTAAGGTGACGGTGGCCGAGTGGTATTGGCATACGCCCAGATAGCGTAATACACGGTGTTCGATTCCTCGTCTGTCACCGTGTCACGGTTGCTTTTTACAGGTGCAATATATATTATTAAGTTTGTATAGTGACAAAACCAAGTGCCAAAATATTAATTATTTTAATAACGCCAAAGAAGCCCGTATTAATTAACCTCTCTGGAATAATGTGTATATTTTTCGTCTCCCATCTTTTCTCTGTGCTTGAGTGTTCATAAGACTTTGACAAATGACGCCTTGAGCCTTCATCAAGTGTTACGAGTCGTTGCCTTTGTAAAACTGTTTATATATGACGAGCCGTAGATGATTTTTCTGGAGAAATTGGTTATCTAAATAAATATGTATCAGCTGATTGACTGGTGTAAAATTAAAATAAAGTGCTAAATAACATTTTATATCTGGAACTAGGAGAAAATTATTGTACTAAAGTGTAAAACTAATATTTTGTGGTCTTCTACAAAATTGTAATCGACAATAAAATTTACTTTTTGTTGGAATGATTAGATATTTATTTGATAAGTCAATAATTATTCCTAGCGATTCGCAACCCCCTAACCATAACACTAAAACTTGTCAGAAAGTTTGATGATCAAAGTTATGATGAGGCAAATGAGTATTTCTACAAATAACGACAATCGGCATTATTTTTATATCCATTACAAAGAAAGTTGAAAAGACAGGCAGTTGACAAGGTCCCAAACTTAAAGATTAATGATTTTCCTTATTTATTTACCCTCGTTTTGGTGCACTCAGAAAAAGTTTGTCAACGTTTTCCTGCTCGCCAACATGTCTTTAAATTCCCCCAGTTTTGAACTAGCGAGAGGTTAATAAAACTGTAGAGGCTATACTCTACATCTGTAGGCGAATAACGTCCCTTTTCATTTTGAGAGTTAAGTCCGTTTGCGTGACAGAGTTGGCTAGATACGGAAATACGGACAACGTGCTATGAAGTGGGACTCTTGGCCCCTAACTAATCAGTGGCGTGTTCAGCACATAACTGAGTTAGACCTAACTAAGTTTGGCTCCAGCCCGCGCCTTGCGAATCATCTGTGTGCCAGACTTTAAAGGAAGTTCCAACTTTTAACGGAGTTCGCGCTGTTTAATCGGGTTTTGTTAGTAATTTGTAACACTACATTCACATAATGAATTTGAAACTACAGGATATAATATTTCACAAACACCTTAATAGTGTTTCTTTTCACATAAAATTATTTTAAAGTAAATGCGCTTTTATTGAAAAGTTATCTAAGACTAGTAAGTACTAGGATTCATTAGAAAATATTAAAGTTAAATTGGTTAAATCTTTATTGTAGGATGCAGGCAAAAATTTGGTCAATCCTTAATTAACACTAACTAATGTATTATGTCCGAAATGATGCTTTATTCAATCGCTAGAACATGCTAGAACTAAGTTAGAAATGTTCTAAATAAGGCTTAGAATCGCAAGTGTCGGTGTTAGGCCGTAGATCGCTGGTACCCCAATAAATAATCGTTCTGCCAAACCGCTAGTGGCCTGCTTACGCATGCATTACCATACGGAGTCGAATCCTGGCCACAATTCATCTTCGGCTATTAAGGCCCACGGTGCATTTACATAATGACACCAAATTACGTTGTATTAGTGCCGTCGAGTGGTTTAGCACTTTGATTCACGTCCCCACCGATTTGCATCGTATTTTAATAACTGGTTTGTGTACTAAAAGTATTAATTTGTGCTATAGATACAGCAGATGAATCTAAATACATGACTTTATAAAATTAAAATAAATTACAGCTGAGTGTTGTGTTAGCCCTTTATGAATAAACTTACAAAGTATAGAGCGTATTTTCAAACAAAGAGACAGGCAGCGTGCAGTCTACGTCTAGATTTGATAAGTTTGGTTATTCTATTGAAGTGATATTAGTTTTGTGACATTCTTGACCTTTGCCGTACAATATTTACTTAAGTAAGTATTCCTATAGCCTCTATTCTAGGTTTCATTGAAAGGTTTTAAATCCCTAAGTAAACACTAATACGAATTAAATTATTTATTATGTAATAATAAGTATAAATACCTAAAAAGAGATATATTAATGAGTGTTGCCATAGAATCATAGAATCTTCTTCATCACAATCAGATTCAAACACCAACTGCTCCAGCAATGCGTAGAATGAATTACGGTTATTTCAAAAATTTGTGTTATCTTTTGTACCGTTCGTTTCGTAACTTAAATATTACTTTTTCTTGACATAGAATTTTAATATTGCCGCAAAGAGGCGCCCGCCGGGTATTAGAACATTTCTTTGGCGGTGCCAGTATTATTTAGAAAGGGCGAAATTATGAACGAATAAGTGGGGTGACGGCAGGATGTACCTACTTACAGATAGTAAGTTAAAGATCTTAAATTATGAGAACGACAGTTCATGAAAACTTAAATATTGGCTTTTAGATATTTTCAATTATTACACAGTAAAAGTTTAAGGGCTATTTTATTATGGCAATAATTAAATAGCAGCCTTTACTACACAACACTACTCGTATTACCTATTTTATTTTATTTTATTTGGAAAACAATACTGGTAACATTCAAAACAATAACGAAAAAGCGAGTAACTATCTAACTAGAATGATACCCTGAAATAGTTTTCACAACATAATTTGCATGCAGTAGTGGTTTTAGTAATTAATTAATTAACTTTTTGGAGTTGGCCTTCATTTCTCCAAGTGCAACCAATTGAATATACGTATTTATTACTTACGATACTTAATTTTTGCACCCTTCACTTACATTTATTGGGTCTTAATCCAGTAACGCCCAGTGTAATGCTCCAATAAGGCCTGTATTTATTACGGCCACTTCCTATTCAGGCGATTTCAATTTGCGCCGATTGCGCACTGCGACTACGGCATTCTTCTCGGGAATATGCAAAAACAGGACTGCAGTATTAAGTTATGCTAACAATAAGATAAAACACAATCAGCTGGAAAAAATATTCAGGCTGAAAACTCGTAGATAGAGTCGTTGATTGGATAAAGTTAGTTACAGCTGGCATTTATGTGTTTTAGTGCCAGTTAAATCCCCAAATCACCTAATGTATTTTAAGACTCGGTTTGATTAGCATCCTTTTGTTTTTATTACGAATGTGCGTAGAACTTTTTCAGGATCCTTGCCGGTACTCAGTGATTATTGCAGTAATGATTGCTTACATTTTTGTTTTCTGCTTTATTTAAAAATACTACCGAAGTAAACTCTTTGCATAATGCCATAGCTCAAGTGATATGGTATAATGAAGTTGTTACTACATGCAGGGGTACCAAATTCATTATTTTAATCGGTTAAAATCAAGCCCGTAATTCCTCATTTCCCCGGAGGGATCTAATCGGATTAATTATGTAAATATTATTGCCGGATCTCTTTAAAGCAGTCAAAAGTGAAAATTAAGACAATTGACCTACAAAATATAGCCTAACACCACCTATTTATTTACTATTATAATTTAAATATCCACTGCCCTTTTTGTTCTGTAATATGAGTACCTTCCGTATAGGTACCTACTTTGATAAGGCTTACCTTAAGATTGCGATTCTTTCAAACTACTTCGAAACTTTTAACTCGTAAGATATAATCCGCGAAAGCACTTGTAAGTTAAATTAAACGGGAAAGAGTTTCGCATATTACAGCGACATTTTTCGTAAAAATTTTGGTGGCTGAGATGTTTAACGAAAAGACTATAATAAATGTAAAAAGTGAATCCAGTATTATATTTTTATGGGCTTTAACAGATTTCAAATTTTCTGTAAGTAGTTATATTAGTTATTTAGTGCAACGGAACCTAAATCAACAAACTATTTTCATAAGTTACGTACAAAAAGTAGGTAAATATTAGTCACATAATTTCTAAAAGGTGGGAAATTTCTTTTATTTTAAGCCTTGTTTGTTTAGACAGATGCTTTTAAAGGTAACCCGAGATCTATCCTTCGCGGACGCGCACATTAAGCACCAAGAGACAGAAGCTCGCCGTCTCGGGAAATAACGCTAAAATACTTCACAAACACATTTTTAAGCAATTTTTGAAAATTTACCGCTTCTCCTGGGACACGAAAGAAATATGGATGCAAGGAAAGTAATTATTCTTCTCATAATATAAAAAATACGGTAACGGTATGTAATAAAAGGAAATGACGGCAATCATCGTGTTTTTTCTTCATTTTAAAGCACAAAATTTATCGCCCACTCGTTCGAAGTCGCAAACAGCTAATCTAAAACAAAAGTTAGGATGATTAAGGGCAAAAAATGAGTTCTGTGAGTGTGCCATTCTGTATAAATCACGGCTTAATATTCTTGACGCGTCGTTTCGCGAGACTCCGTGAGGCGTATTAATTGTACGCAATCATAACGAAAGAGAAGTGTCATAAATAAAGCTACATTGTGTCTTACGTGATTCACGAGTAGTTGGCCACTTTTATAAAGTCCTATTGTCACAATTAATTGTCACGTAGACGAATACTTTTCATATTTCTTTCAGTAACTTCTATACAAGTAATGATTATGCAATTGTCGTAGATCTTAGTATGTTGGTGTCGTTAGTTAAGTGTCGTAGACTACGAAAGACAAGAATGAACAAGACACTTTATGGTATAAAAGTGTAAGTAGGTAAACACAAAACAGTCAGTTTTGTGTTTACCTACTTACACTTTTATACCATAAAGTGCGCAGGAAGTATTTAAGCACTTCAAACAGTATTAAGGCTTAGATATTCCATTTTTACGATGTTTCGATTGAGTTTTAACATGGAAACACTAATTATTTAAATCTCGAATCTATATATGTTATAGAAGAAGATTACTAGAAAGCTGGATTGTGGTTGGAAACACGATTGTAATTACTTTGCTCGATAATAATTGCCTCAGAAGTGGGCCCCTTTTTTTTCGTATTTTCTATGTAGTTTTCAAATTATTGGACTTATATTTATGAAAATCACATATTTTAGTAGGTAATTCCATTCTACACATATACCTAGTCTAGCCATAAATTCTGTGACAAATAGAAATGCACATTTTTTTTCTATAAATAATTTAATATTATTTAATGTATTATGTACATGTTAAATAGCCTCTTAAGAATTGGTAAATGTAAAATTTTATTGGAAGTGTCCACCCTTAGCGTTTAGACAAGCTTTTAAACGTTCCGGCCCGTCGTCAATACTTTTACGTACAACATCCATAGGGAAGTTGGCCACTGCTCGCTCCAGTGATGCCTTGAGAGACTCCAAATTGTGATGTCTTTTAGAGCAGGTAATGTCCTCTCAGACTGACCACAATTTGTAATTAAATGGGTTTAAGTCTGGACTAGACGAGGGTCAATCATCTGCTCTGATAAATTCGGGAACGTTACCTTCGAGTCAGGCTTGGGTGGTGCGTGCTTTGTGACCGGGAGCAGAGTCTTGTTGGAAAGTCCAGCGAATATTGGGGAAGAGCGTATAGCTTAAAGGTTTTACTACGTCATTAAGAATGGTTTCCTGATAGACCTTAGCAGACGTTTTTACTCCTTCCTCACAGAAATGGATCTTTGTAACCCCGTGGTAGGACACCCCCCACCCAACCATCACTGACGCGGGATGGTGGCCTCTCTGGACTATTTTTACAACTTTCGAAGCTTCTTAAGAACTGTGGGCATACACCCGGTCATTTTGCTTGTTAAAATGTTCCTCTATGGTAAAAATTTTTACGTTGGTAAAAAGGATGTTCCTGTGCTTCCCACCTGCGTAACGAGCAACCAGCTTCTTTGATCCAACGGCCCGTTTTGTCATCAAAGCTTGATTTAACGTATACCCGGTATAACGTCGATATGCACCAAGTTTCAAGTCATCTTTGATAATGCGTGACAAAGTTCTCGGCTTGATCTTCATTTCGCGAGATATAATTTTCTGTTTCCTCAAGCGATTTCGATGAATTCTTGCCCGGACTACGTTGATCGCCTGTTTGGTTCGAGCGGAACATGGACGGCCTGATCTCTTGTGGTCATCAACAGAGGAGGTCTCAAGGAACCTATTGATAGTACGGTATATGAACATCCGACTGATACCCAGCTTCTGCAGGGTCCTGAAAATCACGGAAGGTTCCATACCCACCTTATGTAGCGCAATCACAGCAATTCTGTTTTCTTTAACACCCCAATCCATTTTAAAAATATAAATTGCGCGCCAAAATTTTGGTGATTTACAACGGGTAATTGTCAATAATTAAAATGACATATCACTGTTCTAAATTCGAAATTAAAGAATAAGTGTTTTTTTGCTTTTTAAATTGTAACAGAATTTATGGCCAGACTAGTTACATGTTAAAATGATTTCAAAATGTTTGTTATTTAGATCAGAATAACGAAATATCTAAAAACACTTTATTTGACCTATTTCGACTTTTTTGATCTTGATTTGCTCAAGCTACACAGATGTGAGGAACAGGGGATTATAAGAATATACATTTTGACCACATAAGTGAGATCTCAGCTATGAATCAAATGATTTTTTTTTTAGTTTTTATCGGTGTTATGTTCAGGCAAAGAAAGGTCCATTTTTTTCATTAGTCTGTATTCTTTCTTACAAGCAGCAAATTCTTCCAATTGTCTTTTTAAGATTACTTTAGACACCAAAGATGTTTAGGGCGTCCAATCGTTTTTTTCCAGTTTTATTAACATTTTCATTCATAAAACACTGATTTAGTGATTCTCACACTTGTGACGATGGTGATTCGCGCAACGACTTTGACGCAACAGTTGATCGTCGTGTCATCTCTATTCTATACATGCAAGCAGAAATAGCGCTATCTTTTTATTCAAATGACAAGCACGAGATACCATTTCCTCATTCCCCTTGACGCCACTGCGAACGCTGGACCTATGTCAATTTTTGCAATTTTATTTGCGTACTTAATTACGTAAAACACCTAAGAACTAATAATAGCTAATTTCGCCGCGCCGCGTCACGCTCAGTTGGATCAGCACCAGTCTTATACTAATCAAAGGTCGCGAGTTCAAATCGGGGGTATCATGAATATTTTTCTACATAGTCACAATATTTTTTTAGAAAACGAAATAAGTATTTATTTTAATTTTTGGACATTTTAACATATAAAATAAAAAAAATTAAAAATAAAAACTAATTAAATTTTTAGGTTTTTTTTAAAGTAGCAAATCCTATTAAAAAAACTACATAACAATGAAAATAAATTTCAAAAAGAAAATTAGTATCAAAAACATCATCACCATGCGGATAAATCTCCTCAATGCCATGAGGATGGAACCCCCAACCTCTACGTGTTAAGCAAAATAAAAAGAGAAAGGCTGTAGCGACATATATAATTGATGTGAATAAATGAACTATATTTTTGTACCAATCGTAGAGATGAATCCGTTTCTATAGTAACAATATAAACAAAAAGCATAAAACACTCATGTCAAATTTTTGTAGTTTTGAACATTTTCTCTATTTGGAAAAATCAGAGCTAAACCATAACTGTAGGTTTAGCAGTAATCTCAAATGCTAAAGCTGTGCCCTGGTGACTCTAGTATATTGGAGACGAGAAAATATTATATGAATTTGAGGGAGGGAGAAAATTATTAGGTGATAGGTCTATTTTAATTTTATTTATTTATTTACATCTAGACTCCTGTGACAAAATACAAACATTGGAGGTTAAGTTAAGGTCGGTCTAGCTCTCTTCGTGTATGGAACTCAGGTTTCCATGTTATTTACGTACGTACGTACACATTTTCTGAATCGTGTAGTAATAATGCATTGACTATCTATCTCTTATTTGGTGACATGGACTTGAGCGACGAACATAGAGATTACTCAGTATAATCCAATTATATTTGCATTCAGAAATGTCAAATCTGAATAATTTTTTCAATTTTGTTCTTTCGAAAATGTGTGGAGACTGTCTTAATTTTATTTTTATAACCGTTGTTCCTCAAATTGCTGTTACTGAATATCCAAAACAACTTTGGTGTTTGTGACACATAATAATTCTATTAATCTTGTAGTTAGCGCGAAATGGCGCTTCGGGGTCACGAAGGGTTCCGTACCATTATCTATGAAAATGGCATAAACATCATATCTGTTGTCAGGGAGTCCCATACAAAAGATATGAAGTCCTAATAATGGGGCAGCCCCTCATTATTATCATTATCAGAGTAGATAAGTTGTATGAGAGCAACCTGAAAAAAAAACTGTTTTTTAAGTTTTTGTTTTTTCAACGGCAACATGAATACATCCTTCCTGAAAATTTCAACTGTCTTACTATCACGATTCATGAGATAAACCCTGGTGTTGCCCTTTCGGTGTAGGAACTCATGCTCATCATAATTCATTCCTTGTAGGGAGGTGTCCCAAAAATATTTTAAAATACATATTTTAGGCGGTGTGATTAGCATATAAAGAAACCCATGCCAAATTACAGTTTTATAGTAAAAAAGGTCTATAAGCTAGACTACAAAAAGTCAAACATGGCAAAACCATATATGGTTTATCAAAGTAATTGTGTGGGTGCGGTGCTCTAATTAACAAACCTAGACAGTTGAAATATGGCATCTAGCTAGGTAATAATGTGTAAGCGAAGGAAAAAATCTGAAAACAAAAGAAAGTTTTTTAATTGTAGGGTCTGAAACCGTTATAATTAAGTGGATGGAAGCTTGCACAAAATATGTATTAATGATTTATGAATAAGCAAATAAATATTTCTATAAAAGTTATGATATCCCAACAAAAACATCAATGTGAAAAATGATAGCCAAGTTCAATGCTCAGTATATTTGATAGTGAACTTCGCCGAAAAAAGTATTGCATCTAAATGAGAGATTACTACTAACTACTTTTGCCTTACTATTTTCTTACTTTCTAACACATGATAGTCAAGTCATTTTTATAGTTCAGGCTGATATTAAGCGAGTATTTTAAGCGTGGTGTGGGTGACCTCGATAGTAATTACTTTAAACCATTAATTTACTTGAACCATTTCACGGGACATCCAAAATATACGCGGGCGACGTCGCGGGAGACGACTAGTAAATAAAAAACTTTGATATTATTAAAGGATTACTGAAACGATAAAGAAACCTTTGTCTTTAATTTAGCTTTCCATATTTGTAATGTTAAACGGAAGCGTGAAACATACTGCGCAGACCCTAGATAAACTGGGAACAGGGCAAGAGAATGATGATGATGATTTGAAATGTTATGAATTTCAGTGTGTAAAAAAAAACCATGACAAAATTCTCGTGATGGGTGAACTTTGACTTATATACCTACTGGTTTGTACGGAACCCTAAATTTGAAGTGCCATATCTGTAATGGTCTTCCGTCATCATCAATTGGAAGACTGATGGAAGATAGTAGTGAGACTATAACTGTGTCGACAAAAAGGATCTTAATAAAAACAACCTAAATGTTATTACATTACATTTCCTACACCTATGGGTTGGCTGGAAGAGGTCTCTTTTAGGGATAAGCCCACCTTTGTTCACATTGTGACTTCTTGTACCTATTTTCTGTACATCTTATAAGTGCAATAAAGAATATAATAAATGTTATTGGATATTCTTTCTTGTTTTTATAATGGTTACAGGTTGCTGGCATAAAGTGCTGACCAGTCGTGTGAGAATGAAATGCCACTCTTTGCGTTCCTTGTTCTTTCGATAAACGTTTAGACTAAAAAGCATGTATGGTGTACTAAAGAAACCATTTTGTAAAAGTTCTTAGGGGTTCTGCTAGATGGCGTGGGTATGTTACTTACAAAAGCGCATGAAGTATCTTATTCAAGAAAATTTTGTTCCTTAAATAAACACTAGATGGCTTAATTATACACGAGATTTGTAAGACAAAGTTGACAGAAAAAGTTTTGTGCGGGGGTGCTGGTGGGGGAAGCGCCCCGCACTTTTAACAAGGGGGCGGGGCTTATGAGATAATTTGACGGAATAAGACGGCCTTAAGTTATATTTAAAATTCAAAACGAAACTATTCGCAACGAATACAAATTGAAAACAGTTACAAGTGCGGTACGATTTCAGGAAACTGCACAGTGCACAGCGTTACTCGTTACGCTATTTGCCGTAACTGAGCGGCGCTATTATGCGCCTGTCAGTCACCCGGTAACTGTGGGTCACAGTAGGGTTTGAATATACAGTATCCTCGTTGAATATAGGATTATTAGTCTTGAAAATATTGTACTTATTTTTTTATTCGTAATGGTTAGCTCTTGATTCTACACTAAATAGATCTTATTCGGCTAAGATAGTCGACGATGGAGTGAGCTCACCCAGAATAAGCCTGATACTCATAGTTATAATTTCATTTCTTTGTCGCACCGCCCACAATAATTTCTGCTTATCCCAAAGGTATGACTGGTAGAGAATGCCATATGGCGTCAAGTCCATATTTGTACAAATTTTGTTTGTGCTATTAAGTATAAATAAATAAATACTCGTATTCATATATTTTAAGAGACTGGGAAATCCGCACACATAATCCAGCGACACATAAACAAAAAAGTCTGTTTTGAGCTAGGAACAGCTTTTCAAAAGAGACTGATAAAGCCTTATAAATGTTGCCACTTCCTTTCTTTCATAGAATCCCAGAAGAAATGAAAGTGCCTTGGCAGTTAGCGAAACTAATGAAAAAGGAGGAATGCGGAAACATTTGGAGATAGATTGGGGTTTATCCAATTGTAAGTTTCTTGTTAGTTATCCAGTTACTGTATTTTATTTGTTTCTAATGAGTTTTAAGAGTTGTCGGAATATTCTTAGTAGCTGCGAATAATAAATAAACTCGTATGTCTCGAGACATACCGGTAAAATATTATAATGGGACGACCCACGGCTGCAAAATTGAGTCGTATATTTTAAACTGAACTGAGAAATATTGTTGAGCCCAGAGAGTCTGCTCAGACCAAAAATGAGAAACATGTTTTCGCTTTACGTGTGTTCACTTTTCAGGGTTTTTAGTCTGAGTGCGCCATCTATCTTTTGTTATTATATTCATCTATAAATATTATCGTAACAGCGTAAGCACTATGTAGCAATGTAAATGTCTTTTTGGATATTGACATACGAATGTCTATTATCTCCTTAGCACAAAAACGCAAGCTAGTCTAAATAACATAACACAGTTACGCGTTTATAAGCGCTAGTTAACAAGTTTTTGATTGAAGTTCTACTGTATCAACCTTCATTGTATCTAAGTAAGTGCATGAAGGGTTGTTGCCACTCCGAATAGTTATGTCGGACGTTTCTATTCCAACTTGCTACAACCGGAGAAGGTCGGAGCTATAGTTGAAACTTGAGCAAAACTGCGAATTACGTCAATCTTGCAAGCTTACAATGCTCACATGTTATTTAAAAATGGACGATAATAAATGCTAAATGTAATTCATCGTATATGTGTATGGATCTGTAATCAGTCAGGTATCAAACGAATGCCGAGAGTCGCATAACAATGGAATTTTTATTGTGTCTCGTTTACACATACTTGACGAGTTAAGGTTGATCTTGTATTTGATGCAGAGTTCATTCGTTCAAAATTAAATCCAGGCAGTATTAAAACAAAATGTAAACTTAACATTTGTGCTGTGCATTAAAGAGTCTTAATGTTTATTTATAAACAATAAATAATAAACAAATATTGGACACCAGTCAATTTCATTGCTCTGATCCCTTAGTAGAGGTAGCTTAAGCACTTGTGTTATGGAAATCAATACAATGTTTATTTACACATCTCAAAGTTAGAAAAAATATCGTAAACTTTACCCATTTATGACTCTTTCTCTACAATAGCAATGCCTTGTGAGAACTCAAGCATGGCCTTTAGAAACATCATTTGGGGATTTGTTCTCGCAACCAAGTTTTTTCATAAAGATTTCCCATTTTGCAGTTAGTTTAATCTTCTTTAGTTAGTGGCTGGATATTTTTCCGTATCGCTTGATTAATTCGCCCTCTGTCCGGCTTCTGGTTCAATTAGCACGCCCTCCAGGGGGTGATATTACGTAAAAGATCTGACGTAGTCTCCTTCATCACAATTACTTTTGAAAAATCTTCCTCACTGAGTCAGAATCAGAAGGCTTACTACAAAAAAATAAATCCGTCAATACGATTATCGTTTTGCGGATCCGAAGCATTTTGTAGTAAGGATTGCATACTAAAAATGCTTCGGATCCGAAAAACGATGATCGTATTTAATATTTTAATCAAAAATATAGTTTATTCACAGACTAATTTTGTTCACTTACAGGCGAGCTACCTCACGTTAGTGGCACTCACACTGAATATACATATTAAAAATGTGCTAAAGCTGGATGCATTTAGTTTCTTTCACTATGTTAGCTAGTGCCTATTTGTTTTCGCTGCGATTTAAAATTTTTACTAAGAATAAATAATTTTTCGTTTAGCTATGATGTTATCGCAACCCACTTAGTAAAATAACTGGAAGCTAACCGAAATGAAACTATATTCACAACCAACTTTTAACGCTACCCTTTATCCTAGAATCTAGAACCGAAATGGAATATTTTATGTTCTTTACAGAACCTGTTTAAAAATCGTATTATTTTCCTCGGTTTAAATATTCATGGAGCACTTAACTTGGGTAAGGGTGAAACTTTATCAAGGCATCCGGTAACTATGTGGTTTTGTATGGCGCTGCTTCGGGAATTCGAGCTATTCGCATAGTTAGACATACTTGTCTAGTAAAGCTTTAGAATCTAGTTTTAATTATGCTTTAATTCAATCTTTTTCTAGCTGCAAGTCTTCCAAAAAAATGTAAAATAAAATAAAATTTATATACTTGACGAAAAGAAAAACATTAATTAATAGTACGCGAAAGTAGGTAAAAAAAAATGACATATGCAGTGTAGACTCTATTTGAGAAGACAATAGTAAAACATAAGGACTACAACAAAACTCTCATCTGAAATTAAAAATATGAACAAAGCTCAAGAGAAGATGAGAATACAATCACTTGCTTTTCCATTTGCAAAAATACAAAAACAGTTTAGCGAAACAACGATTTCAAATGTACGAACCTTTTTACAGAGTTTACGAGAGTGTTTACCGCCTAACGATTTCATTCGAGATTTTAATCGAGTAGAGTAGTAACATCGGCGATAGAAACCGCATCAAAGGCCGGACAATTAACTGGCTAGTCCTTTATTCACGATCTGATTCAAAGGTCCACTCTGTAGTCTGTGCCGACTTAGTAAATAAAGTGGAAACTTCTATTCAAGATTTCCTTAGAGTATTGTAAAAGCAAACAATTTGTAACTCCCAAAAAGTTCTCGACGAGAACTTGTTGAGTGGATAGACTTGATTTTGTCAAAAGATTTTTATTTATAGTCCTCACTAAGATATCGAAAAAAGTGGTACTGTACATACCAAAATGTCTCAAAAGAAGTGTAGACTTTACTGAACCTAACCTTTAAACAAAATTGATAATTTAAAATATTAAAAAAATACATTCATCTTGTTTTAGATTTTTATAATCGAGTCCAAATTAGACATACCAATGATACAGCCTGACTGAAACTCGTTAATATGCAAATGAAATTAGGCGAACCATGAAAAATTGTCTGGCTTTTATGTGTCGATTTCCTTCGTTGTTGTCGATCTAAAATTTACATACCTAGTTTACCTTTTTCACCATTTGAAAATTTCTCGTTACATAGACTAATAGCTAGACTTTTAATTACTTACTCGATGAGAATTATTCACCGACTAAAATGATCACTTTAGTTGAAACCGCCCGAGGTGTGTATGGTATGCACCAATGTTCGGATTACCTATAAAACGGTTAAAACGATTTTGATATATTTGATATTTGAAACAAATACAAATGTATAGAACACATTTGTTTCTTCAACCAAGTATTAAAAAAAACCTGCATTCCTCTCCTGAGTCCTGCCAATGTTAAACTACTTAAATTTCCGACTGTTACAAGAACTAAAGCATTCACTCCCGCTCATTACGGAGACGTCACAAATTAATGGGTTTCCTTAAAAATGGCGCGACGAAGCCTTTAATCCCACGACAGTTTGCAGCGAACTCTGAACTTGCAAATTGCAAGATGCAGCTGAGAAAATTCCGTGTGAATTCTAGTGTTTTCAACAAGTAACGAGTTGACTCGAAAGATATTTAAGTTTCAAATATTGTAAGATCCACCTTGGGCAGAACAGTGACTCCAGCCTACACTTAACTATTTGTATTAATGCCTTATTCAACAAGAACTTCTAGCTCATTTATGTATCGTATTCATGTATCGCGGCAAAGTTGTTGATCTGAAAACTTTTTCAAGTCATTTTTTTTGTAAAGCTTCGATTAAAACTTATGAACAATATTTTTAAAAGCGGGCTAATAATTCTTAATAAATAATGCTTTGAAGTATTTGACCTGGCGATAAACTTAGTGACTATCATGGTTATTTTCAGTTTTGAATTATTCAAATGCAGTTTGAATATTTACTATGATTTATTCTCATGGAAATAATCAATTAACGTCGGAATTAATCACTCATGTGTTCTCTTGACATTGCAACTAACTTACGCTTGACTTGCCACATTACCAGTAATATTATTAACTTAAACATTACAACCGAAATGGATTTTTATTTGGTCTAATGCATTCTCTAAGCATGAGACACTCTACCATGACTCATCAATATCTATTGTTATGCGGCAGCAGATAAGAAACACTTATATGTAGTTTCATTTTGAAAATCATGTTATCAAAAACTATTTTCTCTCAAATTGTCTGTGTAACAGTAATCCTTTGAACCACTTGAACTTGCACTCAACTAGTGCTTTGACAGCAGTGCACAGAGCACAATTCAGCGCGAATTGCATTTAGGCCCGCAGTAATATACCGGTCCTACAGTCGAGCGCTCTTGAATCCGGGCTTTGTCGAAAACGATGCGCGGCAAAGTTGCTACTTGAGCTGTGTTATACGCAACTTAATCTTTAGTGTGTTAACGCATTCTGCTTCGGTGTTTTGATCTGCGAGAAAAGCTGTGTTGTGTTGAGCTGTCTACTTTACTGGTAAAGAAACGAGCTTAGAAAAAGTGCATCACCGTATTTTAATTTCAGTTCTCAGTTTACTAGCTTTTTACAAAGCTCTAAGTACAAAGTCAGTTGCCTGCCTTCAATTTACTTACTTCTCTGCATATTAGTAAGATTCGAAGCGGCTAAAATGGTATGGGGCTTTTCCATTATATGTTTCGTGTCACGAAAAAGGGTGCGCCATATTATTCCGGGCCATCGTGAAGGCAACTAAAACTGCATTAAAATTGAATTTCTTTCTGTGCTCAAGTTTCTCATTGTTATAGTTGCTTCCTAGTTGAGAACCAAATTTTAAGTTTATGGCTTATATTATTTTCAGATTGTGTACGCTTTATATTCGGTGGGAACTTTTTTTTGAAGTTGGAAGTAGAAATGGCGATTTGTAGTCTCATTGGATAAGGGGCATGAATTAACGACAGACTTAAAGTGTAATTGCATTAAACTATTTGACTGAACTTAACTAAAAATGCAAATAAGTAAGACTTAAAAATCATAACCAAAACCAGTGAAAAACAACAATGACTATATGGTGCTAACAGAAGAAGTCAGTTCGGTGATCTTAGCAATGAGTGTGTGAGTCTGTCGCCCGTCCCTTGCGCGCGAGCGGCGCGTCGAGCATGCTCGCGGACGATGCTGCGCGGCGGCGCGTGCGCGTGGCTCGGCACGCCCTGCGCGCGCAGCAACGGCGCCGTCTGCTCGTGTCGCGTGCACACCGCGCTCCTGCAGGTAAGCTGTTTAGCGAGCGGCTTAGCGAACAAGCTCGCGAACACGCAGTTTGATGATGAATGTCCACTGAACCTATTCCGTGGTAAATTCAACTAATCAATTTATGTCCTGCTAAAATAAGTTTGGTGGTACAAGTCATGGTTGGTATCGCAGACTAATCTATTTCAATTTATAGTTTGGTTTGTTCGCAGTCAGTCACTAGCAATAAACTAAAACCAGACAGCCACGGACATGGCTCGAAACCGATTGATTTAATTTAACCCCGCGTCGAATCCGCGCAAAAAGTATTACATTCCTCGGGGTGGTCAGGCAAAACTGTCGTCTGGATTTTTGTCCGGAAATTGGTTCAGTGTAACCACTGGGCTGTAATTGAGGCCCTCGGTTTTATTCCATTTCTGAGGAAATTGGACGGTGTGCTGTTGAAGGGTTCGTGTTGGTTTTGTATCTTGAAGGGTGGCCATTCATGCCAGGAAACCCGCTTCAAATATGTAACTTGATGTTTGAAATATGTAATACTACCCCTCTTCGATGCAAGTAAATACACGGCTGAGGAAACTATATTACATTACTTTATTATCCTTTCTTTATTCGGTTTTCATTTCATTTGCCAATCGGGATCTTCATGTTCCCTATATTTTTTATATTTACCCGATTCTATTAATTTAGCGTGTCACATTTCTACTTCCGCAAAGGCTGTTTCCCGGGATCAGCGGCAGTAGTCCCGATAATGAAATGCTGAAATCGTCCATGTAAATATTTAATCACACGGCAGGAGGCAAAGCTAATGAAATTCCTTGGACCTTAGGCAGGTTGTAGTACACTATGGATGGACTGGTCGATCAGTGATGTGCATGTCAATGCATTAATAAGCAAATTCTGCGTTATTTTGACCCGAGCTTAATATATGTGAGTGACGTGGTAATTAATAGGGATTCAGATTTATAAGTGCTGCGGATATTGTGATTGCAGGCTGCACAGACTTTGTTGCCCTAGGAACAAATGAAATAGGATACCAATTCATAATTATTTACTCTGAGACTACTTAGATCAATGGAGCTGCATTTTTATTTTGCTACAAGGCGCTTCTATCCTAATTGGTTTACAAATTACATAGATTCGAAAAAAACGGGGTGAAAAAAGTGCAATTCAGACTCGCGCACATAGTTATGTACCATTGACTAGGTAATAGGCAAAAAAAGGCGTTTTGGATGGGAGCCCCTAATATTTATTTTATTACAATTTCATTTATTATTATTTTAGTAAAAATTAATATTAATACAACTGAGTATTTGAGGTGCTCGTAGCGCAGTGGTGGCAGCGCTTTGGTAGTAGATACCGAAGTTAACTCGTCAAGTATGTGTAAACGAGACACAATAAAAATTCCACTGTTATGCGACTCTCGGCATTCGTTTGATACCTGACTGATTAAGCAACCTACGGCGCGGTCAGTGTTTGGATGGGTGACCATTCCGACCATATAAGTGACGTATATCACGAGCATCTCCGTGCTTCGGAAGGCACGTTAAGCCGTTGGTCCCGGCTAATATCGATTGGTATTAGTCGTTAAGCCTAGTCAGAGGCCCTATATGGGCGGCTTGATAAAATCTGACAACAAGGTTGGTCGCTTGCCTTGCAAACACCCCTCCGCCAATCCGCACTGAGCCCGCGTGGTGGAGTATGGCTCATACTACCTCACATTTGAGGTAAGGCCTTTGCCCAGCAGTGGGATGCTTACAGGCTAAACTTAACTTTTTTAACTGAGTATTTTAACCTAACCCTTAAAAAGGAAATAAATAACTGGAACAAATAATTTTGTGTCCACTACCACATACAAATATTACAGACGAAAAGCATAAAACAGTGTATCGAGGCGATACAGGCTCTCAGTGGGGCGTCCATGGGCGGTGACACTCGTCGCGGCCAACTGTGTCGAGAAATACAGGAGGACTTGATATTTATTATTACACTTATTTAAACGTTGCAGTTTTAATGGTTACGATCTACTCATTTTTCGACAATCTCGAAAGATCAAAAAATATTGTATTACTGATACTTGGGTCCGAAGTTTATGCGAATATTACTCATTGATTAACACACTTAAAACACTTAACTAAAGATTGTTTTCGCGCACGTTTATTTGTTATTGAATGATTTGTTTTTTTTTATTTGTTTTAATAATTATAACCTGTTTGATATAATAGGGATAAATTAGATATTATGGTGTTCAACTTTGTGGCTATTTATGCTTTAACAACATGGAAACCTTTGCTGAAAATCCCATATTAGGTGTTTAGACTTTAAACTACTACATTAACATTCTAACTGCAACATTCATATTGTTTACTTTCATACGATATTTAGTTTCATAAGTTACCAACAGATGGCGCTGCGCGTCAGTTGCATCGCGGTGCTATTTCGTTTTGCGTAGATCTTATAGGCTAAACGCACCAATGTTATTTGTTCTGCGAATGTACTGTACACCTTTGGTGCAATAAACGGTCTTCGTATTTAACCGGTGGTTTAATTGTCGGACACTTGATCTCGTGTGATCATTTGGTCCATCGCGCCGTATGAAAAGGCGATTTTTGTTGGAGTGCATCGCACCTATAAGCAGTGGGTCGCTGCTTGGGGCGATCGGCGGAAGCGCTGCAGCGGCTGTGACGTCGGGTGACGTCATTGAAGAAGATCACGTTCGAGCGGCGAGTGACTGACCGGCTGTGACGTCAGGTGACGTCAGTGAAGATCACGTCGAGTGGCGGTCAGCGGGCCAGCTGTGACGTAGCAACCGAGTTTGGTGGTGACGGCAGTAAGTGAAGTGTTGTGACGTGAGTACTTTTGAAATCATTTAAAATTGAACTCTATTACAAGTGGAAAATTAACTTAGCAAATTCAGTGGTTTTGGGACTTTGAAAATAACTCAATAGTTTGGGACTTAGAATAATTCAAGAAAAAGTTCAACTACGGGGAACCTATGCCCGATTTTTTCTAAGTGTTGGGATTTCAAACACTTAGAATAATTTCTTCAACTTTTGTATGCAGCTTGGACTTATAAAAATTTCGTTGATTTTTGTATGCAGTTTCGACTTAGAAAAATTTCATCATCATTTGTATGCATTTTGGACCTTGTGTTTTTTTTTACGCTAAGCTTGTAAAACTAGACTTGTAAAATATATTTTGTTTGTTGCTTGGGTTTGGACACTATAAAATGGATAAATTAAATACACTCCAAGATGATATGTACACTAAAATAAGTAAAGCTCAAATAAATTATAAAAAATCCCCTAAGGATAGAATCACTAAATCATACATACAAACACGTTTAGAAACTTTAGAAAATTGCTGGTCAACGTTTGTAAGAACTCATCAAAAAATTTTAAGAGATATTGCATCTGATGATTACGAGAAATCCAAATATTTTGTAAATGATACCTTTGAACTTACCGAGGAATTGTACACGGATTACAAGTCCGATTTAAAAGAAAAATTGGAGCAGTTTGCATCTGAGCATAATAGTAGAAGTCCGAGTGTTGATCGCGATGTGTCAAAGGTTGATCGCTCCTGTGTAAAGCTACCAAAAATAGTTATACCTACATTTTCGGGTAAATATACCGAGTGGACGACATTTCATGATTTATTCGTGTCACTCATACATAAAAATTCAACATTAGATAACGTACAAAAACTTCACTATCTAAAAAGTCATCTTAGTGGAGAGGCCGACCAACTTTTGAGACACATACCAATAACAAGCGATAACTATTTAGCATGTTGGGAGCAGTTGACCAGCCGTTATAGTAACAAGCGTTACATTGCAAATTGTATTTTGGATAGATTTATGAATTTACGGTCAATTGGTTCCGAGTCCTCTAGTGCCCTGAAAGAATTATTAGATACCACGAATGAGACGTTGAATGGATTGCAAAACTTAGGTATTGACACGGAGAATTGGGATATTCTTGTGATTTACATTTTGAGCCATAAATTAGATTCCGAATCACGTAAACAATGGGAAGATAAAATTAGCGACTCAACAAAAACTTTACCAACTTTAAATAAGTTCAAAGAATTTTTAGAACATCGTTTCAGAGCACTAGAGTTCCTAGATAATAAACCAGTTAAAAATGTATCTCGTAGTAATAATGCAAATCAGCCAACCACTAAAAAGGCATTTCATGTCAACGTCACACCCTGTATTTACTGCTCAGACAACCATAAGGTCGCAAATTGTAAAAAGTTTGCGAAGGAAGATTGTCAAGCACGACGGAATTTTGTTCAAACCAGGAACCTCTGTTTTAATTGTTTAGGATCAAACCACTCGGTAGCACAATGTCGCCATCCAAGTACGTGCAGAATCTGCCATAAACGTCATCATTCCTTATTGCATTTAAGATACAGTCCAGAATCAACCGACAATTCACAATCACCCGAAGACAATGTTGTTCTAGCAACAACATCAACGCAGGACGAGTCAAGCACCCTTGTGACTTCTTGTTTTGCTAACATTCCAACACAAGTTCTGTTGGCAACAGCACTGGTAAAGGCTCAAGCAACATCAGGTCTTAATATCACGCTCCGGTCATTATTAGACCAGGGCTCACAGGCTTCTTTCATAACGGAGTCTGCAGTTCAGCTTCTTGGCCTGAAAAAATATGCAAGCAAGAGTACAATATCAGGAGTAGGAAGTGACGAAGCTACGACTTCAAAATATGTTGTTTATTTAAAAATACAATCACTTCACGAGTCCAGTTTTGTACTTAGTGTTAAAGCTCATGTGTTAAGAAAATTAACAGCCTTTCTACCAGATCAAAGGTTTGAATTTCAACTGTTGCCACAACTACCAGAATCAAAGCTAGCAGACCCAAAATACAATATACCTAATAAAATTGACATTTTATTGGGGGCGGAAGTCTATGGGCAAATATTAGTAGAAGGTCTGATCAAGGGTCCAGTCGGATCACCTGTAGCTCAAAACACAAGGTTAGGCTGGATTTTGTCTGGTAAGGTTCAAACAAAAAATCCAAATTCAAATGATAATCACATCATTAGCATGCATCTGCAAGTATCGGAAGACGAATTGCTTCGCAAATTCTGGGAAATAGAATCAGAACCCTATAGTCAAAAACCTCTTCTGACTGAGGAAGAAAAAGCTTGTGAAGAAATCTTCCGAAATACTACCAAGCGAGATCCTTCAGGCCGTTACATTGTCAAACTTCCATTACGCGAAGAATCAACCTGCAAGGATGGAAACACACAGATTATTGCGAAGAAAAGATTTAACATGTTGGAGAAAAAGTTATTGAAAAATACAGAGTTGAAATCAAAATATGATGAAGTTATAAAGGAATATATACAACTTGGTCATATGGAGTATGTACCGACAGAGGAACAAGATCGAAATGACGTCGTATATCTTCCACATCATGCGGTCATTCGAGAAGATAAAAGCACAACAAAGCTGCGAGTAGTATTCGACGCTTCATGCCCTGGAACCAATGGAGTCTCACTGAATCACGATTTGATGATAGGCCCTTCATTACAGGATGATTTGCGCCATATAATTATGCGATGGCGTCTCCATATTATATGTATAGTAGCGGATATAGTAAAGATGTACAGGCAGGTTAAAGTGTCTTCAGAAGATGTCGACTTGCAGCGTTTGTTCTGGCGAGAAGATCCGGAATCTGAAATAAAACATTTAAGATTATTAAGAGTTACATTTGGAACAGCTTCGGCTCCTTACCTGGCAGTGCGAACGTTGCAGCAGCTGGCTCGTGATGAAGGTGACATTTCTCCTGAAGCTGCTGAAGTAATTATTAATGATTTCTATATGGATGACCTAATGAGCGGATGTGAGACAGTTTCAGAGGGTATTCAATTGTGTAGAGATATCACTGAAATATTAGGCAAAGGAGGATTAGAGTTACAGAAATGGTCAAGCAACAAACCAGAGATACTGAATGAGTTAAAAAAAGATACAGGTAAAGAAGAAGAAAACTTACAAATAAAACTGGATACAATAATGAAAATTCTAGGACTTACCTGGAACCGTTGCACCGATGATTTCGAATACTCCATAAAGATGACTCCACTCAGCTCCCCTGTAACAAAAAGAAAGTTAATCTCGGAAGTATCAAGACTGTTCGATCCCTTAGGGTGGTTAGCACCAGTCATAATAAAGGCAAAAATATTGATACAAGCATTATGGATATCTGGCATTGGTTGGGATGACGAGCTACCCCCACAAATGTTAAAAGACTGGATGGATTATCGTAACGAGTTGCCACATCTTAGCAAATTTAAAATACCACGATGGTTAGGCACTAGACGAAATAGTGAGTTAATAGAGATCCATGGCTTTTGTGACGCCTCTAATGACGCTTACGCTGCTGTCATCTATATAAGGATTGTAAGCGAAGATGGTCAGGTTCAGGTCAATTTGATAACTTCTAAAACCAGAGTCGCACCAATAAAACAACTATCCATTCCTAAATTGGAGCTATGTGGTGCGCTGTTGCTAGCGAAACTGTTACAGGAGGTAGCACAAGTTATGAAGATACCGAAAGAAAACATACACGCCTGGACGGACTCCTCAATCGTTCTGGCTTGGTTGAGTGATCAGCCCAGCAAATGGAAGACGTTTATAGCAAACCGTGTGGCTGAGATCATGACTAATCTGGACCGCAAGCAGTGGTCACATGTCTCTACAAAAAGCAATCCAGCGGATTGCGCATCTAGGGGAATGAAACCATCAGAGTTTATAATTTTCGAACTCTGGAAGAAGGGTCCAAGTTTCTTGCAAGAGAAAACAATAAATTATGAAAGAAAGAATTTCGAGACACAGGAAGAGAGAAGGAATCGGAAAACGACGTGTCATCTCATGGCGGATGTTCAAGAGAGTCCGACTCTTTGGACTAAGTACTCTTCATTAGATCGACAAATCAGTGATAGCATGGATGAAAAGAATCTTCAAACGAGCTAAAGACAAAAGTTTACCATCATATTTAACAAGCAAAGAATTAGCTGAGGCGTTAATTGTATGTATTAAGCATTGGCAAGAGCAAGAATTTCAGGAAGAATTGATTAAAATAAAAAACAAAGAACAAATAAATAAGAAAAGTAAGCTTACCTGTTTAAATCCCTTCCTTGATGAATCTGGAATCTTGAGAGTCGGTGGTCGCTTGAATAATGCCCCAATTGATGAAGGTAGAAGACATCCCATAATAATACCTGCTAAAACACACTTCACAAGTCTTCTCATAAAGGAAGCACACGCCAAAACGTTACACGGCGGTCCTCAACTTATGGTAACCCATTTGCGCTCTCGTTACTGGATTTTAGATGTAAAAAATCAAGTCAGACTGTTCTGTCGCAAGTGTGTCATTTGCGTTCGTCATTCTTCACGGACACGAGAACAATTGATGGGACAACTCCCAGCATCAAGAGTGACCCCAAGTCGACCTTTTCGACATAGCGGAGTAGACTATGCTGGTCCTATTAATATTCGCACTTCCAAGGGACGCGGACACCACGCATACAAGGGCTACATATGTTTGTTCATTTGTATGGCCACGAGAGCCATACACCTCGAATTAGTTAGCGACTTGACATCTCAAGGTTTCCTCGCGGCTTTTAAGCGGTTTGTCGCTCGCCGTGGTCACTGTTCTGATCTATATAGTGACAACGGAACCAATTTTGTTGGAGCAGCCCGAGAACTGAAGCAGTTATTGAATGCAGAAAGGTCACAGGTCGCTATTGAAATCGCAGATTCGTTGGCTAACAATGGTACAACATGGCATTTCATTCCTCCTCGTGCTCCTAATTTTGGCGGATTGTGGGAAGCGGGGGTGAAGTCCACAAAACATCACTTGAGGCGAGTTATAGGTGACTCCACATTAACCTTTGAAGAATTATATACTGTTCTTTCTCAAGTCGAAGCCTGTCTTAATTCAAGGCCACTATGTCAAATAAACACAGATTCTTCAGATCCTGCTCCATTTACGCCGGGTCATTTTTTGATAGGTGAGCCTCCAGTGCTGGTGCCAGAAGCAAACTATGAAACTTCCACTATCAGTAGTTTGAAACGATGGCAGTTTACTCAGCGGATGGTGCAAGAATTCTGGCGCAAATGGTCTAGAGAGTATTTGACTCAGTTTTTAAATCGTTATAGATGGTCTCATTGTGTGCCCGAACCCCAAGTGGGTGATGTGGTATTAGTTAAAGAAGATGATCTCCCACCTTCACGGTGGCTGTACGGTGTTATTGTGCAGAAGCATCCTGGTTTGGACAATATTACCCGTGTGGTGAGTCTAAAATGCAAGGATACAGTCATAAAAAGACCAGTATCTAAACTTTGTGTATTACCAGTCAAGGACTGAGTATAGAACATAATTTATTCTTACTGATGTGTAAGTAAATTAAGTTAGTATTATGTTATGTTTTTTTTTGTTAGAAGTAAATTTGTGCACCTTATTTTGATTATGTTAAGCAGTAAGAGTAAAAATTTGATTTGTTTAATGGACATTCTGTCATTCTGTCCATGGCCGGCGGAATGTTTAGACTTTAAACTACTACATTAACATTCTAACTGCAACATTCATATTGTTTACTTTCATACGATATTTAGTTTCATAAGTTACCAACAGATGGCGCTGCGCGTCAGTTGCATCGCGGTGCTATTTCGTTTTGCGTAGATCTTATAGGCTAAACGCACCAATGTTATTTATTCTGCGAATGTACTGTACACCTTTGGTGCAATAAACGGTCTTCGTATTTAACCGGTGGTTTAATTGTCGGACACTTGATCTCGTGTGATCATTAGGTATTTTTTTAAACAGAAGCAATTTTATTTCCAATCTAAAAACCATACGTAGACTATTATCGTCCTACATTTTTCGAGCTTATGACAACCATACTCTATTCCGCACCCCGCTGCGTTGGAATAGCTCAATAGGAACGTAAAGATGAGCGAATTAAACCAATGAACATAACATCCACAAAATTGGCACGTAACGGAACGACACGCGCCATCTTCTCTTTTTGTTACGTGAAAATGACTCGTGTAGTAAGTTCGTATTTCTTGTTATGCTAGCCCGCATCACCGAATACCTACGCAATTGTGGGATTAATTATAGGCCCTATGTGGCTAGCGAAGTGGCAGTATTACCAGAATGTAGTGGGGAGTCTAGTGGGATGGGCTTCTCTATTAAAAACTACAGTATTCAGTGACGATCCTGTGCCGTGGCGAAAGGCTGAAGGTATAGTATTTCAGGAAAGGCTTTTGTTTTTGTATTAAGAGGCGGGAAACCCCCGGTTCTTAAACTGCGGTATGGAAGGCGAAGGAAACCACCACACTCTCTTCCCTAATTTGGAATTTTATGAAACAAACTCCACTAGCAAGAGTTAAGCTCTAAAATTTGATGATGGTGTAGTTAGCGAGACATGGACTTGGCATAATAAACGAAAAATGTGTAGAAAAGGATAGAGCCTGCCGTGTCCCCATGCCACCGTGTTTTTTTTTTATTTGCTGTTCACAAATTTGTTACTCACGATGACAACCATAAGACTCCACTCACAGAAAGCAACAGCATGAAAGAACTTTATTGGCTTTTAAATTGCTAATAAAATTAATTGATTGCACATTCAAATAGTCCGAAGACACCCGTCCAGGCGCTCGGAACGTGAGTGTGAAAAAACTTCCACTTTATATTTATCTCGGAACAAAAGTAGGCCTCGGGACAGTAATCTCTTATGATAATACAGGGAGAGCAGCCGCTGAAGCCGAATGCCCCAATAAATCAATCGGAGCTGCGCCGTTACAAATGATACGGATAACCGATGTGCTCACCCTGGCTGGATTCAGAGGATATAGATTTGAATTTCAGTAGTTTCTAAAGCAAATTACGATTCAGTGCGATATATCTTTTGTTGGTAGTACTGTAAATACAGTGCTTTACAATGATATTATATTGGTTCTTTTCCACATGTATGACGTGAGGTATAGAAAATAGACAAATAGAGGCAAGTATTGCAGATGCCCCCATCACCCCCCCCCCCAAATCGCCCGCGGGCGCATAGAATGTTAGGTCATAACTTGGAGTAGTCTAAGTGACTTCATGTACGTGTAGGTGCGGCAGGTGATAGAGGGAGACAGACTGACCATTTTTAGGGGGTTTTAATTATTATTTTTCCTCAAATTCTGGCGATTGAAAACGTTATTTCTGGCAAAACCAGATCTACAGGGTCTAACGAAATCAATTATTTTTAACAGTTTTATTATAGAGCAAGTTAGTAAATATAATTTACTAGGCTTAAAAATCTTTGATGAACGATTGATTATTACTCATCAAAGATTATATAGATTCCCAAATAATCTGGAAATCTCATATACAAAATCTTATATCTAAACTGTACAGTTTTGCATATGCGCCCCGAGAAACCAACAAGACGACCTACCTAGGTACCGCCTCTGTCACTTATTATGTGTATGCTTATTTCTGGCTCAGTTATGGCATTATCTTATGGGGAAATAGCACCAAATGCTTTAGCAGACCTTTTCACCAAACAAAAGAATGCGCAAACTAGCCAACATCCATCCAAAGGATAGTTGTAGGCCGTTTTAAAAAAAAACAAATTTTAACTTCATCTCACCCTGATTTCATACGTCGTCATACCTGACATAAAACGTAATCAATATTCTTTCGGTAACCAAAACTTTATTAAATAACTTCATCCAGCACACTTTCAATTACCCGATCATTTAACTCCAGAAAGTAACAATAACACGTTCCTCAAAAAAACAATTAGTTAAATCTATGTGCTATTATAGCATTAATGAATAGTGATAAGTTATAAAATGAAACACATGACGCAACTATTTGTAACTAATTTATTTTTTCTTCATTTATATAGTCAAGCTTCCTCTGTCTGTAGCACTTGTTTAAGCAGCGCCCGAAGGGGTCCATAACATTAATATGATCGTTTGCACTTTGCCTTAATTGTAACACCTATAACTGTACATTATCACCGAAACTCTTATCAACAAACGACACATGGGTCGACTACAGAGCAATCTACGAAGATGATGACTTCTAAGATTGTACACTCAATATCCCAGTCGTGCACTGCGAACGAACTATTTCAACTCCTTGGAAAGTCATCAGTAAACATACAGGGACAAGACGGACACATTACCATATCATTTACATCAGCACAGCCAAAAACTGGAGATATAATTCAAAACTTGGGAAAGCTATAGCAAACGAACATCACAAATGTAGTCAAATTATATGCATTCAGTGCATGTATGAGTACATTACTACCGGCAATAATCGTGACACACTGTTAGACGTTCTTAATGGACAAGATAAAAACCTTTATAAATGCGCAGCTCATATCCTTGGAATTCTGACAAAACGACAAACTATTGACAACGTTAGTGCCGAAAGGAGATATAACTTACTTCAAATACAAAGCGCAACACGAGACTCAGATGACGGACGAGTGGGTAGAAGCTCTTATGACACCGATGAAGACATACCTGACAGCGAATAACCCGTACGAGGACACATTAGGGATTGTGAGATATCTAGCAATGACCTCGGAGCCGAACAAAATCCCTTTGCAAACTCAAGACACAAACTGCTTGCAGGAAAAAATAATAACTTGTAACGAAGAAAACACAAAGCTTGTTATGCTTATATGTGAAAACAAAGCTTTTGACGAAGGAGAGGCTACGAAACTACTATACAGAACACCTGAAGGGATTGCCGCACAATTCTCAAAGCACTTTAAACAAAGACTTGAAACAGCAATTCAAGATGCCAAGACACTGGTATTCAGTGTTGTAATGCATTGCAACAAGACTTCACATAATCATGTTTTTAGGGTTTCGCCATGTCAGTCTGTCCGCAGTTCAGCTCAAAAACCTGAGGTGCTAAAACTGTAACATTCTTATCTCCCCCCCCCCCCCCCCCCCCCAGTGTGATATAAGTAAATATTTGTGTTAAATATTTGTATTGGGTGCCTCATACAAGTAACGTGGGGATGTTTTATTTTCTTTTCCAAACCCGTTGTGTGGGGTATCGTTGATTCTTTGAATAGGTAAATGATTATGATTTTACTAATATTACTTTGATCGTGGCCTGTTTCCGTAACATTCAGTTTTAGAGGGCTATTTTTTGTTAGAGTCCAATGCCCCCACCCTCTCCCAACTAAACGGTAATAGGTAGATACGTAAAAAAATCACAGCATTAGCATATATAATGCATTTAGAAGGAAAACTATCACGAAACTATACTCCATAAACTTAAAGCAAAATAATTTTTAAGTAAATTTTCGCTTAAAAAAATTCCCTCCAAAACGCGATGAAACTGAAACAAACTGTTGTGAATGTCAAATATTGATTTTGATTGTCTCTTTTTAGCTGTAAAAAATATCAAAATTGTGAGTCGGAGCCATCAGAGATATATTGTCTCATAATTTCGGATATTTTGTTATTTTAAGGGAATCAAAACCTTATAAGGCAATCTTAACCATATTTCACACGGCGTTATTAGGGCAATAAAAGTGCTTACATACATAGTAGATACGGAACCCTTCGTGCGCGAGTCCGACTCGAACTTGGCCGGTTTTTTCCTGTACTTGGTACTCCGTAAAAGAATAAGTTATTTCTTTTTACACTTTCTTGGTTGACATTATTTTGATTCAGTATTTGTTCTAAATCTTCAATTCCTGCGTACATTACCAAGATTTTGTTGGCATTGGGATCTCTTGACAATTGATATTATTGTATTCGCATGAGTCTCTGCTCAATTGTTTCCTGAAATACCAGTGTCTTGGCAACTTGTATTGCTGTTTCAAGTCTTTGTTTAAAGTGCTTTGAGATCTGTGCGGAAATCCCTTCAGGTGTTCTGTATAGTAGTTTCGTAGCCTCTCCTTCGTCAAAAGCTTTGTTTTCACATATGAGCATAACAAGCTTTGTGTTTTCTTCGTTACAAGTTATTATTCCTTCCTGCAAGCAGTTTGTGTCTTAAGTTTGCAAAGGGATTTTGTTCGGCTCCGAGGTCATTGCTGGATATCTCACAATCCCTTATGTGTCCTCGTACAGGTTATTCGCTGTCAGGTACGTCTTCATCGGTGTCATGAGAGCTTCTACCCACTCGTCCGTCATCTGAGTCTCGTGTTGCGTTTTGTATTTGAAGTAAGTTATATCTCCTTTCGGCACTAACGTTGTCAATAGTTTGTCATTTTGTCAGAATTCCAAGGATATGAGCTGCGCATTTAAAAAGGTTTTTATCATGTCCATTAAGAACGTCTTACAGTGTGTCACGATTATTGCCGGTAGTAATGTACTCATACATGCACTGAATGCATATAATTTGACTACATTTGTGATGTTCGTTTGCTATAGCTTTCCCAAGTTTTGAATTACATCTCCGGTTTTTGGCTGTGCTGATGTAAATGATATGGTAATGTGTCCGTCTTGTCCCTGTATGCTTACTGATGACTTTCCAAGGAGTTGGAATAGTCCGTTCGCAGTGCACGACTGGGATATTGAGTGTACAATCTTAGAAGTCATCAACTTCGTATTAGATTGCTCTGTAGTCGACCCATCTGTCGTTTGTTGATGAGGGTCTTTCGAGCTCCGTTTTAGGGATTGTTCTGTTTGCGATGTCGTAGAATGATATTCCTGACCACTCGGGCCATTCATCGTCCTTCGTGCTTTCTTCTGGGGCGTCGTTGTTGGTGATTTCTCTTGGCTGCTCCTCCTCATACGTATCGAGGTCTAATGTTTCACTAATATTTTTTGCTTGGCTCGGCGGTATGAATGTTTCACTAATATTTTTTGCTTGGCTTGGCGGTATGTCGTCTTCGTCGGTGTCGGAGGATTCATCGATATGGGTGTTGTGTTGATCTCTACCACTTCCTGGTCCTATTCTTCCTCTAGAATATTTTCATCCACTTGCCCTGGTCATTCGTCATATCTTCTTCTGGTTGCTCGTACGCTTCCCCGGAAATTCTTGAAGTTCCTGCTCCTCTTACGCTTGTTGTGTTAGAAGTTTATTGACGTCCCGCATTTTCTTGTATGTACTGTTCGACGTTCACGCTCGTATTGACGTGTAGAGCGCATACATGCTGGTTTTATACCTACTTTCCCTCCACCCTCTTACCATATTTATACGTTATTTTTAACGGACAGATGTTTTATGCACCTGTCGACATTCACCTTAATTGTTTGCATTATTCATTCATGACCTTGATTAAAACGTGTTTAAAAACATGTCTCCCGTCAAAATGGCGGGGTATAAGGTAAGGTGTTTTGAGTCTTCATATGTGATAGCGTATATTTTAATGAAATTAATGATTTTGGCTTCTTATTTTTCGGTATGTCTGGTTAATTATGGTATCATATGCTTTGATCATAAAGTGTCATTTGTGTGTGTGTGTGTGGGATATAGACAATGAAGATTAAACAAGTTTGAATGAGCACCGAAAATTTTGCAAAGATAATTTTTGAAATTCCTCTCACTCAGAGGGGTGAGGGATGCGATCCTCCTTTTCTAGTATTTTACTGATAAAATTTATATGAAAAGTATCGGAGATCCGATCAAAATATACTGTATACCTCACTTAATAACCTAACTTGACCATTTTTTACCTTCAAAAGGATATTTGGTTTTGAAGTCCTACAATGTCCTACAAAAAAAGTTCATAAAACGCGAATATTTTTAAGTGGCATATGCTTTGTCATGAATATGGTTATGAAGCCGTGAAAAAAAGTCATTGTCAAAAGTGGCAGATCAATAAAACTGGTTTGTTTACAAAACAACTTGTAAATTAATAAAATGAATATACTGCTTGCTGAAATGCAAGCTCGCACCTTAAATAATTTACAATGATATCGTGACCAGCCAAGAGACAATAGTCAAGCAATATTTTTGAGTAGACCTCGTTTAGTGACTTCAAATCTTAAGCGTTGTCGCAGATGTGCAATCAAACGAAAAACAGATACCAAGAAAATTCTGAGATTTAACTTCGAA
The DNA here is from genome assembly GCA_963584085.1 of Pyrausta aurata. Lineage (NCBI taxonomy): Eukaryota > Metazoa > Arthropoda > Insecta > Lepidoptera > Crambidae > Pyrausta > Pyrausta aurata. Next base: position 474,240 of record OY757260.1, on the reverse strand, counting down.
AAACGCATAAAAGTCTCATTAAACAACCACAAATCAACTACATGTCAGCCAAAATACACAAAGTAGGCAAAGTTTTGTTTGAAGATAAAATCAGTGTTAGTGCTACAAAAACCTACCACTTTCGTCACGCCATCAGATAATGAATAATGAGTCATCAATCATAAGAAGAATTGGTCAACCCTCTTTTTGTGTTAACGACGTTGACGGCCAAACTAAATTTTCAGGTGTTAGAGGTACATTCTCTGAGCTGACGCAAGAAACGTGTAACAATAATGCCGGAATCCATCCGTGAATGTTAAAAATGGTCATTTTCATACTTCCTATTATTATAATCGTAGTTATTGTATTGGTGAAGTACGCGAAGCCAAATCCCAACGTACGTGGTATGTTTCAATATCATAGATTAAACTATACATGACAAAATAATGTATCTTTTATTCACATCTGCGCTTGCAAAAGGCGTGAAGAAGCAAATTGCTTCAATTGTTGCTTTGTGTAGGCTTTTTTAATATTGCCAAAAAATATAAACTCCGGCCATTACATGAAGTAGAATCGCCAAACCAGATGACCTACCTTAATGTTCGAAATTCAACTACAGGTACAACGTGTTTCCTTGCAAACTGAAATTAAGGTCATCAAGAATGATTTCAACATCTGTATAGTATATTCAAGCATTCCATTACAACTTGCCATTGTGGCTATAGGTGGTGGTGGCGTATCTACACTGGCTATAATTTTACACAAACACAGGTAGCAAGACAAACAATTAACCGCGTGTGCTTGCGCTGTTTACTTTCCATTTGCAAAGCTGAAAAGCCTCAACCTTTGACATGGCGTATTGTAACAGCACAGCCACCAAAGAAACAATATCATAAAGTAATTTTAAGGCTCATTCTAACATTGTTTCTTATGACAATTCAATTAAACAAGAAATGTTGCTACTCATTGTGTATTTCAATTATGTCTGTGAACTATTGTTTTATTAAGTTGCAAAGGAAATATGCGTTTCTTTATCGACAAAGGCAAGCTACTCGAGTAAATAAAATGAAGAATGCCTCACAGCAATAGACTTTTATTCAAATGCATGTAGGGTTGTCAAGCTTTGAACGCTATTATAAAGCAGCTTATAAGGGTAACGAAAGCTTGCATTGGTAAGAATATAAATATATGACCTTTGTAAGCAGCCAAAGCTGTACCTAAGAAGACCAAACTTTAGCGAATAAATCTGTGGAAGAAATTACGCTATTTTACAGTCACACGCCTGTGTCTGACCAGTTCTGCATCTCGAAGACAGTACTAGTTGTAGTATATAATTATGTAACGACTAGTTTTTTTCAAGTTTTTGTTGTTCTTACCAAAATCGAGCGTAGCAAACGATGGGCTGAGAATTTAACCTACTTTTATTCTTTTGCCATAAATGGGTTACTATCAATTCAATATATAATCTAGATAGCCACCTGGCTATACTGTGTAAACATATCTGTCCTATTAAACGGCTCCACAGTTGAGCACTATTGCCAGGCAATTAAGCCCCTCTTAAAGAGGTGGTGACCCTATAATCGGCGCAGCGACCCCTTTCACGATTTCCCAACGGGTCCGCTTGTAGGCACGCCACCGGCGAAGCCAGGCTGAACCCACCTTCGCTCTGAGACTTGAAGAAATGCTCTCAATCAATTTTAATTTAGTTCTTCCGTGAACCTAAGAAAGACCGTAAATTGTACGTTTCTTTTTAATTAATTTGTAATTTACTTATGTGATGTGCAATAAAAAGTTATCTTATCTATCATACCAATGTTTTAGCAATGTTATTACTAATAGAGCAAATGTGTATGAAAGTAAATTCACGTGTAATCACATCAAACAGATTATTTTTTTATTTTTGTCGCAATAAAAAAAGCCCATGAAACATGAGCTTTTTTCTTTACCTTTACTTTATTACCTTTCAGCTTTTAAGAGCTGTAAGATATTTGTTGTTTGTGTAGAAGTAGCCACTCTGGTGTTATTATAGGTATTATTTACTCTTCTTAAATGTATTATTCTAATAAATTGTATATGGTATTATGGTAATTGTGGTGGATTCTAATAAATTGTGGTATGTAAAAAGTCCTGACTAAGGGATGCTAGTTGCTTCTATGTTCTCATGCTGTTCTCCTATTTTACTGAATTTGGATTCTTTTCCGTCAAGATTCATTTGTTTGAAGGTTTTATGGGGGTCGTTAAATTTGTTTTAAGAAAACTAACCTAGTTTTACTTGTTCTCAGGAATTCGCGACGCTAACGAAGGAACTCAACCAGGCCAGGGAATCGTTGTTGGAGCGAGAGGAAGAGATCTCAGAGCTAAAGGCAGAGCGAAACAACACCAGGGTATGTATCAACAGCCTATTTATTTATATATTTTACTCGTAAAGTTTTTGGCCAAAGCTGTTTCAGGTTTCATTTGCCTTAAAAACCCGTAAGCTGGGCAAACTAGTGTATAGAAGCTCTAAGCATAAGCACAGGATTTGCATATTATAATAATCCGTTATCTTTCGTTGCATCATACCTAATTACTAATTAGGTTAAGTACAGCCGTTACTTACGATAAAGGTAAATAATTAAGCTATTAACATTAAGATATCAGTTTAGAAATAGGTAATGGATTTAACTGTAGTATGAGCGCAGTCCATCCATTATCCTCCGCAGTCTATCCTCTCGGTGTTCAGACGCATCATCCATCAACACCCTATATCTATTAACACAGCTCATAGCTTTAAAGTGATTGATCAAACATGACTAGACCAGATTCATTTTGTGGCTATTCTCAGTACTGTTAGTTAGGTTTTTGTAGGTTACAAATCTTAGGCTCTATCAGTTGATTAGCTAATAAATTGGATTGCGAAAGGGTCTTGAATTCAGTTTTTGGTTTCAATCAAGCACTCACAAATCCATTACGTTCTACGGAAATCACTAGAAAAATATCAAAAATAGTTAATCAAACAGCCAGAAATATCAACGCTAACGCGAACGTCCACTTTCAGGCCTTGGAAACACGTACAATATTCATAAGTACTGTATTCCCAAGCAAACACCATTTGTTTCCAAGCTACAGCATTTCACAATCAGCTTATATTCGTATCCGCATCCCACAGGACTCTCCTGCGGAGTTTAAAACTGTTTTACGTCCTAATCGTGGAATAAAGCCACAATAACCCGGGATTCCCGCTTTAGACCCTCGGGAACTATCCACTCGCATTACTGAGCTGCTTGGAGCTGTTCCAGCCGTGACAGGGTTAGCTTGATATTTTTTATCTAAACTTGAAGAAGCCTAGTATGACATGGAGCCTTCTCGGGTTTAAGTTTGGTGTCAATATTACTGTCCATTCCTTTCATAAGATTAGTTTGATTGAAATGAGGAAAATCAAGATGTTTTGTGTGCCTCACGTGTATGGTGAGCCAAGGAGAAGGAGCCACATAAAACACTAAAAAACAAGAGGTATTTTCTCACGAATGTTAACCCTAATTACTTATTTATCAATGACCTTGTCTACATTATTTATTTCATAGGAACCTTAAAGGTTATTTCTTATGGTATTCTAACAAGACCACCAATTTCTGTTTCAATACAAACTGTCCGCACTAACTTACACAACAGAATGTCCGTTCCGCTCGGTCTTACAACTCCATTTGATTGTTCGAATCCTGAAAGCAACAACATTTTGCCCGGCAACCCTGATTACTAGACAATAAAACAACAGGCGTGTGGGTCTACGGTAGGGACCTTTCATGTGCCTCACTCCTTGAAAGGTGCGCTAAATAATTCAGAGAAGATTGCGTCTGGCCTTCTTGGAATGCGAGACGTTACTTATTTCATTAGAGAAATGTAAATATGTATCAACACGAAGACGTGTTTAAATATGGTAATGTTTTGGTTTATTTAAGTAATAGTTTATTAACATCCTCTAGGGTTGAGTGACGATTTCGCTGAAAAGTGGCATGTGCGCTAACTTAATAAAGAATTATCTACTACTCATTTTAAACATGACCTCCTTCCTATAATAGCTAAAAGTGAAACAAAGATTTAACTTAACTTTCCTCATGAATCACTCCATTTATTTGTAAAAGCCGCTTAAAAAGTCGTGATAGGGTTCTAGAGTTCATCGCGGAAAGACAACTGGAGCTGATAACTTGGGTTGGAAAATATGGACAAGATAAAATGCAGTTCACTTTTTTTTTCTAATTGTTGTACAAATCGAACGATTCTCTCTATCTAAAGTAAAGTCGATGCATCAATTTTCTTTCTTTGTTTCTCGTACACAAGTTTCTCTTTCTTGTATACCATGCTCGAAAGCAAAGATTATTACACACTTTAACTTATACTGTGACATGTTACAGTTGCTACTCGAGCATCTAGAATGCCTGGTGTCGCGGCACGAGCGCTCGCTGCGCATGACCGTGGTGAAGCGGCAGGCGGCCGCGCAGTCGGGCGTCTCCTCAGAGGTGGAGGTGCTCAAGGCGCTCAAGAGCCTCTTCGAGCATCACAAGGCACTCGACGAGAAGGCATGTATTTCATCAGCTGTCAATGAAGCTGTCAGCAGCAGCTGAAAGATGTTTATCATCCGTCATCCAATCTGTCTAAGCAGGAGTCAAGAGCAAACCTATACCGAATAATAAAGAAAAGATGATGATGATTTGGTGGTTCTGGCATGACTACTGCCTTCACATTACTAAACAGAAGCATTGATTACAGGTCTCCAAAAAAATTAATGAGGTATACTTTATGCATCACAGGATCAGGATCAGTATGCAGGATCGCACTGGATGCAGACTGCACTCAACCGGACGTTGGGGAAAGCCATGGGGGAGGCCTATGTTCAAAAGAGGACGTCCTTCGGCTGATAATGATGATGATGACTATATGTATACGAATCCTCGACGAGTTCAAACACGCGTTTCTTCAACTTGAAGGCGGCCACATAAGAGACCATTAGCTTTTCTAATTCTGACCGAAAGTAAATAATGCACGACTGTGGCACTAAGACGATAACTTCACATTAAATCCCCCATGTCTGACTAAACTCGAAGATATTTCCTACTAACAAAATGATCTTAGACAGAACTATAGCTTATCCAAGTCGTTTGACAGAGCTCTAAAGAAAGAAGTGAAATATTTCAACCGATTCCCTCTCACCTTAAAGGCTCCTAGTTTCTTGGTCTGTTTAATAAATTGACTAAATCTTACGCATGTTATTTTCAGGTCAGGGAAAGGTTACGAGTGGCGTTAGAAAGGAACACAGCATTAGAAGAAGAATTAGCATTAACCAAAGAAGAAGTAAGTTGACAGCCATCTTTATTAATCATACAACTCTTTATTATAAAATTCTTAATGAGACACTTGTTAGAGACGCTAAAAGAAAACAAATTTCATTAAGAAAGTATGCGAAAGGTAAATTTGCGAATCAAATTACTTGTAATCAGATCGGTCAAGACTGATGCATAATGTTTATTTATTTTCCAGTTACAACAGTACAAGTCGTCGAGCGGGCAGGACGGCGACAAGCCGAAGGAGAATGGCACAGTGCCCACCGGCTCGCCGGACCAGAACGGCGAGCAGCAACCACCTAAGGTAACACTCACTTTTTATATCTGTAATCAGTCAGGTATCAAACGACTGCCGGGAGTCGCATAATAATGGAATTTCTATTGTGCCTCGTTCACACATACTTGACGAGTTAAGCTATTTTCTCCCTGCACCGTGCCTACCATGACCGTGCTAGGAACGCGTCGGACACAAAAAGAAACACGATACGCCTTCTACCTTGCCCACTGAACGGATTGACAGCGTTCTGTCTCACCGTTATACGGAGTGAGAACGTATTTTGCCGGTGCTGACGCGCTCCGTGCATAGAACGGTGTTGTTCGGTGACGGAACGGTCTAGTGGGCAAGGTGTCATAGTTTTCAATACAAATAAAAAAAATGCCGGACGTTCCTAACACGTCACGGTATGCTACGGCGTACTGGGCGAAGGCGTTAATTCTTAAAAGATGAAATATGAAACCAAAAATTGCGCACGGGCGGGACTCGAACCAGCACCTATCTGGCTAACCGGGCCAACTGCTCTTCCAATTGAGCTACCGTGCTGTCGGTCTGACCGCGCGAAATTCTTGGTCTCATAGATACGTCATTGCGTGACGTTAGCGTCTCATAGATACGAAAGAAGAAACACATAAGTGTTTATGTACAAACGGCTCTATTTTATGTCTTAAATATTGGTTTTCTCACTGTATGTTTGATTGGGATATTCTATTCTTAACTTCTTAAGTGTACACTGTAAATCAGTTTTTTTTCCTGTACTAGGTACTTACCATATCTTGTGATTTTGTGTGAATAATACTGTTTTGACCCCTTCCCCTTTTTATAATTAACGGGATAAATGTTTGTAAATGAATAAACAAACAGTAGCACACTAAACACTCAACAAGAACTACTTGACAAATACCTACTTTGTTTTTCTAGATGCTTAGAGAATGGCGATGTACAAGTCTAGAATGTTTTAGTACTTGAGGTCTTACTCAATTTTCCAATCGAGAGAACGTTTAATTTCTCATACACGAAAGCTCTATAACGAAGCCAATGAAAATTGAGTAAAACAAAACAACAATAGCTTATCAGAATACACGAACACTGCCAATAGATAGGTTGTAGAGGGCGCCTCTATCGTTTACCAAGCGACAGTGGCGCCGCCTGCGCAGTACTTGCCCCGTTTTAGTGTTTTATTTTTGTAACATTTTATTTTGTGATGGTGGACGCAGGAGAATAATGTAAACGGCGATTCGGAGACCAGCAAGCGAGTCACTGAGCTCCATAACACGATCGCCAAACAGGTTAGACGAGAAGCTATTAAGCCATGCATCACGTAACGATACTAACAAGCATTATGTGTACTATGATGGGTTATAACTACTGTCAAAGACATAGGAGACAAGTGTTTTCGAGTGACATCTTTTAGTTTTCCAAGAACACACTGGACTCTATTTATCTGATGTAAAAATTTTATTTTGAGAGTCTTAACTCATGCATCTGCATGAGGTAATTTGAAATAAATATTTTTAATACGTCCACTATTATTATCAAGAAACATGTTTCAAAATCAAATAATAAATTAGAAAAAAGGTGTCTCTCTACTACTTGACAGAGTTATTATCAATCTAAATACATGAAATAATAACCTGCCCCAGCCACCGGGCGCGGACGCCATTTGCTCGATCGCGACGCCATCTTTAATCTGTAATAGCTGACATGCGCAAACGCTTCTCGCTGCATCGTATGTACGCATATATACCCTAATATGGCATTGACAAAAATGTAGAGAACTAAATTAAAACCACCGGCGTCCAATTTTAATTAGTAACACTGTTTTTTTTTTAATTATACCTATTTATTTGGATAAGAACAAGTTGTAGTTTAAACTTTTCAAAAAATATCCTGGATGTATATAAGATAAAGATTAGTAAATTGAAGTAGAGTTTCAAATTAGCAGCATGCTCGTGTAATAATATTAATACTGGCCATGTATGTGCAACCGGAAACGTTAACTAGACAATAACCCGAATCGTTATAATAATAATAAACTAGATGATACCCTGCATTTGAAGCGATGATATTCTATGTGATCAACCCTCGACCTTGTGTCATATTGTATTATGATATTTTATCGATTGCCTTTTTTTATGACGCAAATGGTCAAATTAAATATCTTGAAATCTTTCCTGCAATAAATTCTCGTGTTAGATGCAATATCGCAGCCTGATCCAGATTTATATCTGTCAACACGAGTGTTGATCACATCAGTGAACATTTATTTAACAAACATGAGTGAGCGAGCACTAAAGCATGTGAGCCTAACCAAGTAGTAAAACACATCACAGTATCATACTAACAGCATCATTAGATCTCACGACCACTAACACCAACACTTCATTCTACATAAATAGTAATATTAACTCTATTCGTTGTATTTAGTTACCTAATCTGAGGTAAGTTCACAATTTGCTGGCATAATTTTGTGTTTTCAAACTAATACCAGCTTAAAATATGTTGTTAATAACACCTGGTTAAAGTACATGTAAAATAAATGAAGTTATATAACTGTATCTAAGAGTTAAGGCATATTTAGTTTTCCTGTATTCCTCTTAATTTGTACATTACATTTAAACTAAATGAGGCATATTGGTAATACTGCTACAGAATAAGATCAGACAAACTTGCTTAAAAGCGCCTATGCTTTTCGTAATGCTGAAGAAATTTCCGTGTAAAGCTTGTATTTAATAAATCTAAAAAGCTTTCCGTAAATTTATATTTGAAGATGTTATCAAAGGTTATATTGATGTTCCAAATATTCTCCTAAAAAGATCCTCTGCTGTAATGCCAAAAGCACCAAGCTCACTTTAAAAATAACAACTTGCCTAATTTATCTCCACCATCCACCGCCATCCAACGAGGAGGGCTAACCCCAAATAAAGAGAGCAGGCAAAGAAGAAGAATAAGATCTAATATAACTCCACATTGCAGTCAGCAGAACTGAGCTCCTGGCAGAGGCGGGTGGCCGAGCTCAACAACAAGGTGACAGACCTGGAAGAGCGGCTAACCAAGGGAGAGAAGGAACTGGCCAAGAAGCAGGAGGAGTGCGCCAAGCTGCAGAGGGACTTGAGGGAGAACGTCGCGCAGAAGGAAGACCAGGTAAGAGTTTTACTATGTTTTTGACACTCGAAAGTGTTATTTTGTATTCTTATAAGATGAAATAAGACTCCAAAAATAGCGCACTGTAACTGAGTGGATTCGAACCTGTAACCTTTGGCAAACCGGGCCAACGCTCTTACCAACCGTGCTGTTGACTTCCGCCCGTGCGCAATTTTGTCTTCTTAAAAGCACATACAACCAGGTATCTGACCTGGATATTGGCGTCTAACTTAGAGGGCTAATAAAATCGGACAGTCGATTCATGCAAATGTTGTTTTTCCACCTTCCTGGGGATAGAACCAATTATCTCCAATCTTTAAGAGACATTCAATCGATGCTTAGTTTCAACTGTGTCAAGAACTTTTAAATTAAGCCGCAAAGTGTGCCAAAAAGGTCCCCGCTCAGTAAAAGTCGTGACAGCAGATGGTAAGCATGCCACGACACTGATTTTCAGCTACATCTGTGTGAGCACATATTTCTCATGCATATTTGTCAAAAAAATAGGTTACAAGAATGGACAAGATAAGAAATGAGTGTATACGAGGAAGTCTGAAAGTGGCACCGATAACTGAGAAGATGGTGGGACATCGTCTGTCTTGGTACGGTCATGTAATGAGGAGGGAAAAAAACCATGTAACAAAAGAGTGATGAGTATTAATGTTAATGGATGGAAGAGAAGAGGCCGGTCGAAAAAGAGATGGATGGACTGTGTGTAACATGATATGAGTGTGAAAGGAGTGGATGATTCAGTCACGAGTGATAGAATAGTGTGGAAGAGAAAAACATACTGCGCTGACCCCAGATAAACTGGAAACAGGGCAAGCGAATGATGATGATGATTTGTCAAATAGGTTTTCGATTATTTTTTTCACTCACCACCACTTATTCTTGCAGGAGGAGAGGATAGCGACCCTCGAGAAGCGGTACCTGAACGCGCAGCGCGAGTCCACCTCGCTGCACGACCTCAACGAGAAGCTGGAGCAGGAACTGCAGCATAAGCAGGCGCAGCTTAAGGTATGAGCAACTTGATGCGAACCTTAACCCCCTTATTCCATAACCTAGTACCAGGCTTAAAAACAGTACTATGCTATGGTATTACCGGACCAATATAAAAAATAATGTCTTGCCATCATTAACAGCATTCAATATTGGGGCTATACTTTTCAAATTGGTCAGGAAATCTTTGATTTAAACCTGGTAATATAATTGTAATAAGGGTGTTACAGTCAAGGGTTAAGTCTGAGTGCCGATATCCATAGCCTAAATCAATAACATTTCATAAATTTTCAAGTTGTTAAAAATCGTCATGCATACAGCAGAAATCGTACTCCTAAGATAGCCTAGAAGAGTACTGAATTATATTTCCATTCTAACCTCTGTAGGTACTAGATACTAACTACAATAAGTAATATTTAATGTTTAGTAAATAAATACTATATCATTTCAAGACTACAATAAGTAATACTACAAAAGTTTGAACCAAATTTAAGTTCTACTAACTGCAGTATGAATAAGTTGAAGCCCTAATTGACCCTGTAATTACTCTTGTGTAAAGCAGTAGACTTCACAACAGGGACTGTCTTTGTGGATAATAGTCTAACTAAAGTATGGTACAGTCGCCAGCATATCAGGTTACCCACTTTTGTTGCAAACTAGCCCTTATTACAACTGCATAAGATATCGCAGTATTTACCTTGATGTGCTGTTGTTCGTACATTTTAAATTAAGGGAGAACCTTTCCTTTGCGAACATTGAATGACTCTTTTGAGTCTTGTGTACTTTTGTACAATAAAATTAACAAAATGCGTGATTATGCCCCTTGAAGAATTCTGCTTATTACTCTGTAAGAAAGGTTCATGTTTTATATCCGCGGCATCTTGTTTACTCATTCTTAAGATCTTGTCATACATACTAAAATAGAACCCTTGAACATTAGTCGCAAACATTCCACAAAGACAGTCCACCCACATAGCGAAGTCATGACCCCACCGCGCCTCATAGCATGACACCTGTATACATTGACAGCTGCAAGAGGAGAAAATCGCAGCCATCGAGGAGAAGCTCGAGCTGTCCACGCAGAAGCTGGCGCAGATGTCCTCGCTGCCGGAGATGGAGGAGCAGCTCAAGGCGCGGATGGAGGCGCTCAACCAGGTTGGTGTATGTTCTGTTCCATTTCTTTATGTAGATGGTAGTGGTAGGCCTAAGGGCTAGTTCGGGCGAGCTGGAGATTATGGTCGGACAAATGCAGTGCAGTTATCTGGTGAGTAACTAGTCTGGTGATATACAAGTCATTCGTTGTCAACTGTGCCGCTCGTAATGTGGAAAGAGGAGGTGGAGGGTAAGTAAGTTTGAAACTGAAATCAGTTTCATATTAAGATATATCACACTGGATGCAGACCGCTTGTGATCGGTCACTGTAGAAAACCATGGAGGACGCCTATGTTTAGCTGTGGATGTCCATTGACTGATAATGATGATGACGACATGTTACATACTGAAAAAAAAACGCCTTGCCACAATTCCAAAGTATTTTGTCACTGTGAGTGGCATACCGGGCGTTTTGGATAACAGAGACACATGAAAAATTAAATTTGTACCAGGTAAAGTACGTCACATAGTGATTCCAGTGTAGTAAATCTTCAGCAGAAAGTACACAGATCCATTTTTCACTGATGATATCGGACTCAGGAATATCTTTTGGTGTGTACGGTGTGATTTATTATTATGAATATAGTTTGTAACTGTATAAAAGATTTTGATTCATGCTTTACCGCTTTGATCATTTACTCATGATCCATCTTAGTGTGGAATCATCGACCCTCTGTAAATCCTAAAACTTCTTGAATAACATATCTGTTAGTACCCTATTATGACAGTTTCCAATGTGTTGTGATGAAATATACTGAGCTTTAACTGAAATCCCAAATAATATCCTTAATATTTAAAGTAATTTTCCTTGTCAGTAAAGAAAACATTTTTATGTTACAGGTCGATAAATACAGTCAGCGCACTGGAAACTACCTTCCTCAATTCAGATTTGCTCTTACAACTTTAGTAAGTTTACAGAACTTTCTCTATAGCATATTATCTCTTCGCCAGGCGCAAGAAAGGCACGGCTCGGCCGAGGACCGGATACAGAGGCTGGAGGCGAATGTCGAGGAGAAGAACGCCGAGCTGATGCGGCTCAACCAACGCCTGCGCATGAACGAGGAGCACAACACGCGGCTGTCCGCTACGGTAGACAAGCTGCTGTCAGAATCTAATGACAGGTATGACCAAGGCAATTAATTATACGGAGTATATTTTATAATAAAAATCTACCGAATAAAAGCCTTCCCATAGTTTTCTTAAATGCAATGTGATCCTGGAATCTTTACAAGATCAGTTGTCTATCTTGCCGTTGGAGATCCTAAACTGCGCTTTTGATCAAAGGGTCTCTATGTGCGCTGCTTATTGTCACTTGAGCTTATTGATTCTTCAACGACAATCGAAAACGAAATTTTCGACAACAAATAAACAATGAGCGCAGCCCTTTCCATCGTGTATAGTGTTACTTGTTTCTCTAAGACCTATAGTTAGACACTATGTATCAAATCATTATTGCTAAGGTAACATCTCATAGACTTAAGTCATTCTTTGTGATGAATATCGTCCAAATTCACCAAACGAATCTTCTCATTTCATCTTATACTACTTGTTTTTGGTTACTCTGAACTAAATCTTACATCTAAACCTCTTACAGGTTACAAGTACATCTAAAAGAGCGGATGCACGCGCTCGACGAGAAGAATGCGCTTACGCAGGAGTTGGACAAGACGCGCAAGTACGCCGACGAGCTAATGGCGGAGAAGCAAGACATACTGAAAGAGCTCGCCAAGTGGCGCATGGAGACTGAACAGGTATATTCACAATAGATTTAGAAAAGTGGATCTTACTACGTCAGACTTACCGCTTCTCTTTGTCTTTTCTGGATTTTAAATGTATTTTTTACTAGCGTTTCCCAGTTAGCAAATCATAGTGTGTATGAAATACATTATTTTAAAGTTTCATCAAAATCTATTAAGTATTTTGATGAAACTTTACAATAGTTTTTGTGTGAAGGAGTAACAAGCAAAAATCCATACATCCGTCCTTACAAACTTTGACATTAGTAGGATAGTAGGATTTAAACTTTGCCATTATAGTAGCTGTTAGACTAATGTCTTGTTTATGTCTAAAAAAATATTCGAAGGACCAATATTAATCGCCACCAATGATAATAAACCACATATTGTGAAAGCTTTTGGTTGTAACTCACACATAAGTTACATTTACAGCTCAAACGCCAAATGCTGGAGCAAGAGATCGCGTTCAACATCCAGCAGACGGATGCCCTCACGCGGTCGTTGTCGCCCGCAGCACATCAACATCCTCATCATCAGCAGCATCAACACCCACACCAACCACCCGTGGGACTGTTCCAGCCTAAGGTAAGAAGAGTTTACGCACCCTTACCCGAATCATCAACAACATTAACATCTACATCAACCACCTTTGGGGCTCTTCCAGTCTATGTATGTACAGATAACAGGACGTCAAGGTAAACACTGCGGTATCTTCTGCAGTTGTAATAAGGGTTAGTTTTCAACGGAAATGTATAGCCTGATGTGCTGATGCGTGTACATACCAGAAAATTTAAAACCTATGCACTAATCGATAGATCGAGTCCCAAACTTAAAACTGGTTGTGTTCTACTAACATGGCTGTCATCTAATAAAGTGTACTCTACTCAAATAAATAAGATAAATGTGATATTAAACTGTTGTTTGTTCCAGCTGGACGACTCATGGGAAAAGTTGCAGCAAGCACATGTATTGGCAAACGTTCAGCAGCCTTTCGACGTGTCCAGTGATGCGGAGGTTAGTATACAAATAGAGTCAAAATTAGGCATGTACTACCGAGGGCACCACCCCGCCTTACCAGTTTAAGAGCTAAAGTCGCTTGCACCTCGCGGAATCATAAATAAATATGCGCCAGACAACACACTAATTGTCTAGGTTCGTGATAAGGAATTTTCTTCCTTGTGTTACGAAGTACCAGACAACGATTATGACGGGGGCGTCTCCTATAAATACTTAAATACACATAACATCCATGTCAAATGTAAAAATGTTCGTGCTCATCACACAAACATTTGCCCCCTGCGGGATTCCGCGACGGCCGCCGTAATAGTCAGGAGCGCTAACAAATACACCAAACACGTCGTCAAATCATATCGCATGTTTGAAGTGACCTTATTTGTTGAGTTTATACAAGCGATTTTCGCTTGATAGTGGAGAAATGGCTGTGTTCGCTCCGTACGTAACGTTTTCGTAGGTATATTGCTCAGTAACAGCTATCTCGAAAGAATATGATAACATCAACATCTATCTCGTGTGTTTTAAATTCAATGCCTTATTTATGCTTTTTCAGAACGACGAATCGGACGGTGGAGTAGAAGGCGGCCATACAGACGCGGCTGCCTTAGCCCTGATGCTGCAGGAGCAACTCGACGCCATCAACACCGAGATCCGCCTCATACAAGAGGAGAAGCAGTCCACTGAGGCGCGTGCCGAGGAGCTGGAGTCCAGGGTATGTGAGAAATATCGTTTTCAAAGGGTGAACGTGAAGTTTTAGACGGGTACACTATTAGATCACATCTTCGGCCGGGAAAAGTTATAAACTTTTAGGAATACATTCTTTACGTCACGACAGCGGAACTTAACCTTTTTTTACATGGGCCGCAGAGACGTTTTAGAAGAATCGAATACCTTTCGAAGTTGCACTTGGAGTCTTGGGTCAGGCTGGCGGGCCACTCAAAAAAACTCGGCAGGCCGCAGGTTGAGTGTAACTGCGTCACGAAATTTATCTTTTGCATGCCATTTTATATGGCCAAATAGGTGTATTATGTTCTCTACATTTACCACCAACATTTATTTGTAACCATCCTATTTAAAAGAGCAAATAAAGAATATGAATTTATGGGTTTGAGTAGAATGGTTAGTTAAAGTGTGAGTCTATTCTAATACATTTTTCTCGCACCTTTTTCATATACAAGTATTGCTTCCCTACTTTATAATATAAAAACATGTGTGTATGCGTAAATTAGTACTAAATTGCAAGACTGTTTGTTTAGCAGCTGTGCTACGCTCCTTCGCCCATACAGACTGCAAGGCTTTGCGCCGATCACGGTCTTCCCTGCGCATGATGCTTCACTTTCACTTTGGTTTAATGTTAGTGATAAAAAAGATAATCTAAATTGCGTAAGAAGTTATGTGCGATCAATAAAAATGTCGTAAGACTCATCCAGCGGCCATAGTCTAATTGTCAAATTTTTGACATTTCAACTCCAAGTTCAATCGTCTGTTTTTCTGCTGCATCAAACACTCTTTAAACTTATGTAGCTTTATATGTAATAAAGTAAAAGTAAAGTTAGCAGATAAGCATCCCACTGCTGGGCAAGCTCTTACCTCAAGTATGAGGTAATTAGTGCCATGCTCCACCACGCGGGCTCAGTGCGAACTGGTGGAGGGGTGTTTTAAGGCAAGCGGCCAACTTAGCTGTCAGATGTCATAAAGCCCACAAGGGCCTCTGACTAGGCTTAATGACCTAAATGAACTGATTATTAGCCAGGACCATCTGCTTAACGTGCCTTCCGAAGCACGGAGATGCTCGTGATAAACGTCACTGATATGGTCGTAATGGTCATCCATCCAAACATGACCGCGCCGTTGATTTTTTAACTTCGGTATTGCTATCTAAGTGCTGCGACCACTGCGCTACGAGCACCGCTAAAAATATTATAAATGTATTATATTTATGAAAATAAAATGATAACTTTTAGGTTTTATTTAAAAAATATCAAACCCCCATCTGGAGTTTGCCAGGGAAATTAAGTCGAGACTTCCACGCCTGGGCGTTCTTTAGTTTTCAAGTGTCGCTACGACCAAAGTTGAGCAACTTAAATTGATAACAACTTAAATGGCACTCTAAATAGTTACCGAAACCACACATAAAACAATTCCAGAACAATTCAAATATAGACACTTAAAAAATACAAGCTCATGATTGATACACTTTTAAATTACATTCTTATTTTTAGACACAAGCCATATTGCACATTCTTCTTCCTCAAATTCTCTTATCATTGTGTACGGTCACCACTAACCCCCTCTCCCCCGCAGGTGGGCAGCTACGAGCACATGAACGTGGTGTCGCGGCGCGGGGAGTCCCCGCCGCTGGCCGCCTCCCCCTCCCGCCCGCACCCGCACCCGCACCACCTGCCGCCGCACCATAAGTACCATACGGTAAGTTACGATGTACTGAACTGATTGCCTGAAAACTTACATACAGGGTGTTCAATTACTGAACTGATTGCCTGAAAACTTACATACAGGGTGTTCAATAATTGGACGTCAAGCCGAAAACAGGTGAAAGGTTAGACTTCTGTATTTTTTAAATTTAATGTTTAAGCTAAATTTGACTTTCAAAAGTCTTTTGGCTATTCAGACTTGCATCGCGAAATAAATAACTGAAAAAAGTTTAGATTTGTGTAAAACCCATCACAAATTTAGTGGATTTATAATGTGCACATCTTGAAAGGTACAACTGAGAACTTTTTGTTTTTTTTTCTAATGACTGTTATTGTGTAGCCTATTACCTATTTTCGGCTTGACGTCAAATTACCGGACACCCTGTATAATAACAGTATTTTTAAATGAAAAAGTTACGGTGGACTAATTTGGTGTTATACCAGTAAGCATTGAAGCCATTTAGGAAACTTGAATAAGTGTCTTGAACTTTGTGACCGCCTTCTTTAATTTTAACGTTGTGGAACTGGCGACCGAATAAACGCCTTATAAAATCGTAGCTCACGAGCGCAATTATATGCAATTTCGATATCAATAATCTTACCATTCGATATATAATTATCTATTCTGTCCCATATCATATCGGATAATATAACAAATTTTTATTGTATTAAACACTGTAAGCTACACTATAGATAGATAGTGCCATCCACGAAGGCGCGCCCCTCCACTCGTCCAAATCGTTTATAGTACATGTGTGCAAGCTTTTTACAACATTTGAATTGAATTTGGAACATCATAATGACTTAAGAATGACAAGCGCACTACAAAAATACACTCAAAGGGAAAAATGCTCTACTAAGATATAATTTTAAGTAGGCATGGTTGCTACTAGACGAATAATAAAAAAAATATAAAATGCAACAGTAACATTTTTACTATTGACGTATACGAAATACGTAAGAATGTTTTATAAATAACATTTAAAAAAATTAAATAATATATTTATAACAGAAATATCAGATTTTTCTTCGTACACGTAGTTGTTCTTACTTAGAGTAATGTTTTCTAGTCTTCCCCGATAAAGTATATCCCGGTAATGTAACAATTACTACATGGTGTTTTATTTATTTAAAATTGTTTATGGTGTTTAAGTATGTAACCATTATTTTTTTAAGTAAATTTACAGACAGTAGATTATACTAGGTTTACTTTTTAGTACAACATACTGGGTTTTCCTTGACATTTTTAAAATAATTAAAGTAGAGCCACTTTCGTGACGAGTCTAAATTTTTTAATGACGGCCGACAGCAACTGACGCGCGCGTCACCTTCAATCAAAAAAAGAGTGGGGCCTTCGTGGATGGCACTATCTATACATTGCGACTTTTTGCATCGATACAAACATTGTTTATCGACACCGAGTCCTGTTTGTATCGCTACATCGACCACATAGCCACAAGACGGATATTGTATTTTTTTAAACATCATCTATCGACTACCTGAAAAAGAGTGCGGAAGGGTGGGATGCAACGCTTGCTCTAGCAGGTAGCAGGTGGGGAGTGGTCGAAACAATACGCAGTAGCGTGTTATCTGATTTATTTGAGAGACAACGCTCTAATTCTATTAGATGTCTATAGGTAAACCGCGAAACTGAGACATCTCTGACGTCACTTTTGTTGTATTTTTCTCCCAAATAATGTACTCCATATTTTTATTATGAATTAAATGTTCTTCTTCAAGGTAAAAGAAAGATCGTTTAATTTATAGCAATGATAAGGAGTACATTCATTGGGAGGAAAATGAAAATAAAAACGACAAAAGTGACGTCAGAAACGTCTCAGTTTTGCGGTTGACCTATAGTGGGTATGTGGTCGATGTATCGCAACTGCAGTCGCAGTGTACGTAAGCTCCATGAGTGTGTGTGGTGGTAGGCGCCCGCGTCGATGTCGCCCGGGCACGCGGTGTACCGCCCGCCGCCGTCGTCGGAGAGCCTGCCCTCCAGCCAGGTCGGTCGCACTCGCCTCGCCAGATGCTATCTACCCGCAATCGCATACCTTTCCCAGAGCTCTTTGTATATATATATGTTCAACAATATTTTCAAATGTAGTCTAAATGAAGTCGGTAATAAGGGCCAAGAGTACGATATCTTCAGAGGGATATATTATATTCGCAGAATAATTATTTACTTTCTGTGCTTTTGCAACTCGTACTGATGGTAGCCCGGGTAAAAGAAATGGCTGACTATTATGTATCTAGCTTAATATAACAGAACTGTGATGAGCAATCTTCTTACTTCTAACAGTATATTTTATTAAATATTTTATTTTGATTTAAATCAAAATGCATGGAAGTCAATAGACGTCAAAGAAATATTTTCTACTAAACAAGAAGATTAGATTATGACCGCGTTGACTGGGAAAGGTATGAATAACTTGAAAAAGCAAATGTTGGCACTGTTTGGTATATGAAGAGGCTTTGAATTGTTTGAGCTGGCTGAAAACCTATAATCTGATTTGCAATCGAGCTGAAAGTATAATATTGTAATCACGAATTTTAATGTATTACTTTAATTTAAATGAGGACTTCCAATGCGCTTCGCTTTAGCTTACAAAAGTTATGGCAACAGTACTTAAGTATTTAAAATCAAAGTATTATACCCACTGCTTTTTACAACAGCGACATTATATTTATATATGAACGCACTCAAATATTACGTTTAAAACCAGTAAGCTGAAGCATGACTACCTATATATTTTGCCGTAAGTTATTGTGACCAAATTGTATTGACTTCCTGTTGCGCCTATTGTGAAGCATAATGTGTATTTACTTATAAATAGAAACTGTATCAAATCTTTTAGGAGGCACTGCGCTGCTTTTGACAAGTAGTTAGATATAAAACAGCAACAAATTATTGGGTATCGAGAAAGTTAATGGTGTACCAATCAAATTAATTTAATTTGGAAAAATTGCAGAAATGATATAATTTTCGAAGCTTAAACTCTTTATACACCTCTAACTTTCTCTACATAATTTAATACATGTATTTAAATAAGGTAAATAGAATTATAAAGATAGTTGGTTAACAATTTACTAATATAAAATGATACTATTTTATACACTATACTTTAGTTAATTTAGACCCTGTATAGCATGACAATAGCCCAACTAACTATGCTACTATAAACAATATTTCTTGTTCTTGTGTTTTTCTACCTGACATAGTGATTTAGATATTGGACATACTTTTGTAAACCTGAATAGCTTAGACATCATTTGCGTTACTTGAAATGTACTTTTTCTTTCAATTTGAGACACCAGTCTTCCTTATTATTTGCCAAATTTATTGACTATATCATCATGCAGTTACAGCTGTGCGAAGATGGCGGAGGCCCAGGCGGGGTGGGCGGGCCCAGCGCTGGGCCGGGCGGAGTGGGGCCGGAGGGGGCGGAGTCTCCGCTCACCGCTCGCTCGCTTCGCTTAGAACGAGCTGCGCGAGCGCTGCACGCGGAGAGAGATCGACTGAGCAGAACGCATTATCAACCGCCTTACGATTCGTGAGTTGTTTGTGTTGTGATCTGATTTGTGTATCTTTTTTACTAAATAACATTACGTATTGTAACTAACAGTCTTAACTAACTTTCATATTGTTCTAACTTGTAGTGGGAAATAGATGAAAACTCTCCTTCTAAAGCTTCTTCAAAGGATTTCCTAATGAAATAGAAATGGATCTCTGTAAGATGATATTATTGTCGACTCTAGTCGTCTCATTGACTTATAATGACAATGTCAGTACTGATACTGTTTCTTGCATAAAAACCTTATTTTATAACTTATCAACTACAACTATGAAAACGATTGCACTAAGAACTTCTCTTCTATTTCTCACATATCACTAACTTTAACCGCTCTATTTCTGTTACTAACAAAATCAAAATTCTTTTCATGCTGCCAGGACCTCGATGATGTCAGGGAGCCTGGCGCGGTTCCCGATCCACAGGTGTCCATCTCTCAGCTCTCACGTCCGACCAGTAGCCACCAACTCAATGGGGACGACCTTTCCACAACGCGTGACCCACACAACCAGCTTGACTCATCCATCCACGCACTATACTGCGAAATTAACTTCTCTTCCGAAAAATACAGTGTCGTATCCACATCCAACCAACATAAAATCGTATTCTGCCAATCCTACGTCTCGTCCTACTAATGTCAATTCTCATTCTTCTAAAATGGTAACACTGCCTGTGAGCTTTACTTATCCTGGCAACACAATGCCTGACAATACCAATACCCTGTGTCATCCTATAACCTTAATATCCGAAAAGAATACACTAAAAGTACCTAATCAACCTCCATTTCCAGCTACTTTAAAACCCCACTCTACCAGTCTATTATATCACAAGACCAAACCTATTTATCACAGCACCAATAACATTCACCCCACCATTTCCTCATCACATTCTACCAATGTTATGTGCCCTACTACTATCAATCACCTACCCTTAAACCCAAATCGCCTGTCCCTTTCACACAGACGTATGTCTCT
>OY757260.1:386618-453449 GCA_963584085.1 Pyrausta aurata | reverse complement strand
GAATAAAGCTGCATTTTAATTATTATTTTTTGCTGTTGTTTTATTACAACTTGAAATCTTAGTTCAACACATCGCGATTTAAGATTAAGATACGTAGTAGTTCGCTTTGGCTAACAGCGCCACCAAGCCTAAGATTGAAGTCGTTGTCTGTCTAATCTTATGTCTTATTGCAGTTACAGCAGGGCGCGGCCGCGCGGTCGCTCTCGTCGGCGTCGTCGCTCGGGCTCTCGTCGCTCGCGGACGAGGCGCCCGACGCGCTGTCGCCGCAGCCGCTGCAGCACCAAGCCGACTACGCTAGGGTTAAGGGCAAGTGAGTATCCCACTGCTGGGCAAAGGTTTTACCTCAAATATGAGGTAGTATGAGCCAATACTCCACCACGCTAGCTCAGTGCGGATTGGCGGAGGGGTCTATGCAAAGCAAAAGACCAACCTTGCTGTCAGATTTTATCAAGCCGCCTCTGACAAGGCTTAACGACTATTATCAACCGATATTAGCTTAACGTGCCTTCCGAAGCACGGAAATGCCCGTGATATACATCACTTATATGGTCGTAATCACTGAATAGATAAATAAGGTTAGAAATGCCCCGGTCAGTGCAGCAGAGGTGAGCTAGTTGTGAGCATATGCATGAGCAGAACTTCATTCGCGTGACAGGAGCGTTGCATTAATATTCTGCAAGAACAGCGATTTTATTGCACCAAGTATAAAAAAAATATTCATTGATGACTGTGCACGCACATTACTAACAAAATTGCTACCTTAGCACGCAATGTATCTCATCCAATTTGCATGGTTCGCTTGCGTACACAACGATAGGGATGTAGCTCACGGCACAGTAAAAATATCGATAAATGGTAATTTCCCTACTGATGTATTAAGAGATTAAAACATGATTAATTAGTAAAAATAAATATTGTTTAGTAATTATTTATAGCAAACTAGCGCCCTCCCGCGACTTCGTTCGTGCGTCTAAGTTTTACCGTCCCATGAATCGTAGAATTTTGTGTAAGCCCATACATACGCATTACTACTTCTATAGTATAATATGCTATCATATCATAGCTAATATGCTATCTAAAAATGTATGTCACATATTTTATAACCAGACGAATAGTTTCTGATATTAGCGCGTTCAAACAAACAAACAAAAACATCCAGCTTTTTAATTAGTATATTTATATATTATAGATAAATGTTATATGTATTTTACGTCCTTTGACACAACACGTAGACCGGGTCTGATTTTTTTTTTTTATGTTGCATGTAGTTTTAATTTTTCTTGTTTGCTATTAATAAAATAAAGTTTTTTAAACTTATACGGGGATGTTATCTTTTTATTATACAACAATATGGAAATACTTTCTACGCCTATTGTCAATTATTAATTCTTTCGGATGCTTGAAAGAGTAGGCTATTGCTATTGTGCCATGTAGATATCTACCCTATCACAATCAACAACACCTAAAGGCCGTTCCCACGAAATATTTGCAGAAAAGTTTCACATTGAACACCATTCGATAACATCAGAGCGTGGATGTCCACCGGCAATATGACCTTCTAAAGATTGCAGGATTGCATTGGACACAGTAGACCGCTTGCGACCGGTCGCTGTGGAAAACTGTGGGGTCTATATAACTATTCTGTTGAAACAAAAAAATATATTAATAAGCTCTCTTCTTGAGAGCAACATCAATCACAAACATGTGTCAAAACATTGCGTTTTCAGACATGTCAAATTATTGTCAAAAATAAAATAACAAATATGTTAATATCAACTTATTTTAATATTATTTTAATCAAATTATTAATGTTAAGCAATACGTAAAAGTATTAATTTTCTCTATTTCAAGTAAAGTATAGCAACACCATTATTTTTCTTATTGTTTTTTTATCGGAAGGTAATTGTCTTTGATGCGATCAAATGTGCCGTAAAATTATACAAATACGCAAAACTAAAATCTTATGGTTTTTTTTCAATTCATATTGAAAAAATACATTACACCGGTAATTGAAGTTATCGATATCGATCGACCTAACATATCGACTTTTACCACAACGTAGTATTTTGACATTTAAAGAATGAACGTAGCGGAATGATGATTGATTGTTCCACAGCTAGCAGCTCTGTGATTGGTAGTTGGTTTTACGTACTAATCACACCAATCACAGAGCTCCCAGCGGAAAGTGTGATTGGTTTGTGATATTGATGCGTTGATTCATTGATTGGAGCTTTTGGCACTGCAGCAACAACGCCGTACCGCCCACCGGCGACACAGGTTCTCATACAAACGAAGTGTCAGAACGTTTCTAACCTTATTTATCTATTCAGTGGTCGTAATGGTCACCCATCAAGTAAGTAAGTATCAAGTTAGGTGCTCGTAGCGCAGTGGTAACAGTGCTACGGATATATCGCTTTGATAAACAGTTCACTCCCCCATCCGCCCTCGTGATGTGACAATAGCCTAGTGTGTTACGCATCCAATAATGCCTCTTATCCTTGATCTGTACAAAACCACCTCTTTTTCCAGAGACCGAGACTACCGGCACGAGCTCCTAGGCGAGGCGATGCGGGCCGGCACCCCGTTCGCGCTGTGGAACGGGCCCACCGTGGTCGCGTGGCTGGAGCTGTGGGTGGGCATGCCGGCCTGGTACGTGGCCGCGTGCCGGGCCAACGTCAAGAGCGGCGCCATCATGTCGGCGCTCTCCGACCAGGAGATACAGAGGGAGATAGGTGAGTCTCAAAGCACGATGGAATGGTAAAGGGATGACGAGCCTACCAGTGGCCACCCGATGTTTATAACTCTGTTTTGCTAGGAGATCTATGTAAGTAACTAAATCCCAGTGAATGATGAAAGTATGACGAGATTTTGCTCGTATCGTTGCTTTCCAATAATTTCTTTAAACCTAACTAACCGGTTGATTCTTGCCATAAAGTGGAAACTTATACTTAACTGTATGGTGTACCTTAATCGATAAAATCTAAATTAAAGTAACAATAAATCAGTAGCTATTTATAATTTCATGAAAAATCGTCTTTTTATAGGACATGACCGTATCGTCTTCTTGTGTTTTGGCACTACGAGACAGACCGTTTTATCTTCTTTGAAACAAACAGTATTTTGTATAGTATTCATGTTGAGTGAGTTGTTTTACTCCCCAGGCATAAGCAACCCCCTGCACCGGCTGAAGCTGCGGCTGGCCATCCAGGAGATGGTCTCGCTGACGTCGCCCTCGGCGCCGCGCGGCACGGCGTGCGCGGCGCTGGCCTTCGGGGACATGAACCACGAGTGGATCGGCAACGTGTGGCTGCCCTCGCTAGGTGAGTGATCGGCCGCGGATCACATACACACTATAACCAACCTGGCAGTGGCATGCTATTTCTCTTGCACTAATCGATCTTGAGAACATAATAGTATCTAGACAAACCTGCAATAGGCTTAGGCAATATGTGTATATTTTTTGTAATAATAGTAAATAAATAAAGCGGCAAGACGCTAAATAGACACGATACCGATAGAACCGTAGACGAAGCAATCGCTTACAGCACTCGGTTGCTTTAAGACCGCCTGTAGACATATCATGTTTGATTTATAAGAAAGAAGTCAATTTGTAGCTGAAATGGAGTTCAGGGAAGATGTGCTACGCTCCGTTTGGGTTATTTGGTCGCTTCTGAAAGGTCACTTGCTATCGGATCGTGTTGACGGTTCACACGAGTGGTCGAAACGAAGCGACAGCGTGATATATGATTTATAAGATAGATATGTTGGCCGATGTGTAGCTCGCCTGTTATGACGTCTAGAATTATAAAATCATAATATAGTCTCACATTCGGGCTATTTATTTTGTTATCACAATTACGAGAGCTGTATTTAATATAAGTTGTTTTTTTTTCAATTTCAGGATTACCTCAATATAGGACGACGTTTATGGAATGCCTCGTGGACGCAAGAATGTTAGAACACTTAACCAAACGGGATCTACGGACGCAGCTCAAAATGGTCGATAGTTTTCACAGGTAGGCATCGATTTATCGACAACAGGTAGTAAAACGATTCAAATGTCGTTGGATATTTTTTCTTCCACCAAATTAGGCGTGAAATAAGCTTCCGAGGTGACGCGAGTCGATCCGTGCAACTGTCTCGCTTTTGTAGTTCTAACCAATATTTCCGTATACTTTATTCTATACCACTGAATTACCGAAAGACTGAACTACTGAGCCGCATTGAACGATAGTGTACGAGTGATATGTAGGAACTAGATCGGTGAAGTATTAATTGAATCATTCCTTCAGGCTCTACACAACTCTATTTCGGTGTCTAATTTGTATTTTCTTATTCTCAGAACGTCCCTCCACTTCGGCGTGGCGTGCCTCAAGCGCGTGGGCTACAGCGTGCGCGTGCTGGAGGAGAGGCGACGCGCCGCCGAGACGGGCGTGCGCGACGTGCTCGTGTGGACCAACGAGCGGCTGCAGCGCTGGCTCGCCGCCATCAACCTCAAGGTGACCGGTAGACACTGCAGCGCTGCAGCGTGACACGCTAGAGGAGAGGCGACGCGCCGCCGAGACGGGCGTGCGCGACGTGCTCGTGTGGACCAACGAGCGGCTGCAGCGCTGGCTCGCCGCCATCAACCTCAAGGTGACCGGTAGACACTGCAGCGCTGCAGCGTGACACGCTAGAGGAGAGGCGACGCGCCGCCGAGACGGGCGTGCGCGACGTGCTCGTGTGGACCAACGAGCGGCTGCAGCGCTGGCTCGCCGCCATCAACCTCAAGGTGACCGGTAGACACTGCAGCGCTGCAGCGTGACACGCTAGAGGAGAGGCGACGCGCCGCCGAGACGGGCGTGCGCGACGTGCTCGTGTGGACCAACGAGCGGCTGCAGCGCTGGCTCGCCGCCATCAACCTCAAGGTGACCGGTAGACACTGCAGCGCTGCAGCGTGACACGCTAGAGGAGAGGCGACGCGCCGCCGAGACGGGCGTGCGCGACGTGCTCGTGTGGACCAACGAGCGGCTGCAGCGCTGGCTCGCCGCCATCAACCTCAAGGTGACCGGTAGACACTGCAGCGCTGCAGCGTGACACGCTAGAGGAGAGGCGACGCGCCGCCGAGACGGGCGTGCGCGACGTGCTCGTGTGGACCAACGAGCGGCTGCAGCGCTGGCTCGCCGCCATCAACCTCAAGGTGACCGGTAGACACTGCAGCGCTGCAGCGTGACACGCTAGAGGAGAGGCGACGCGCCGCCGAGACGGGCGTGCGCGACGTGCTCGTGTGGACCAACGAGCGGCTGCAGCGCTGGCTCGCCGCCATCAACCTCAAGGTGACCGGTAGACACTGCAGCGCTGCAGCGTGACACGCTAGAGGAGAGGCGACGCGCCGCCGAGACGGGCGTGCGCGACGTGCTCGTGTGGACCAACGAGCGGCTGCAGCGCTGGCTCGCCGCCATCAACCTCAAGGTGACCGGTAGACACTGCAGCGCTGCAGCGTGACACGCTAGAGGAGAGGCGACGCGCCGCCGAGACGGGCGTGCGCGACGTGCTCGTGTGGACCAACGAGCGGCTGCAGCGCTGGCTCGCCGCCATCAACCTCAAGGTGACCGGTAGACACTGCAGCGCTGCAGCGTGACACGCTAGAGGAGAGGCGACGCGCCGCCGAGACGGGCGTGCGCGACGTGCTCGTGTGGACCAACGAGCGGCTGCAGCGCTGGCTCGCCGCCATCAACCTCAAGGTGACCGGTAGACACTGCAGCGCTGCAGCGTGACATCTTACGGGGAAAGACGACGTTTTGCAGAGAAAATTATTCGCTCGGGGATCGAGAAGACGCTGGCGGTCGCAATGAATGACAGAAGAATGTTGATGAATACACCCGTGAGGGTTTAAGCCTGATTTCAGAGAGTTCTGTCTAATAAATAATACATGTATAAGATCATCTGTCTCGTAACTGTCAAAAACACTAGACCACTAGACCAATGAGTTGGTCACGGCACGTGTCATATCACTCCGCTAGAATGTATGTGGTGTATAAGCCACTTGCGGTCAGTAACTAAAAACATCATAAGACATAAAAATTCCCATAACTTCAGTTGTTGACGTCATGTGAGACACGAGTTCTCTTTGCAGTCTGCAGTTTTAGCAAGTCTTTGTTACTATATAATTTATTGTTCTATTCACGTTAATTTACATATTGACATATTTATGACCTTTTTTGACATAATATTGTGTTGTCTTCAGGAGTACGCGAACAACCTGTCCGAGAGCGGCGTGCACGGCGCACTCATCGCGCTCGACGACAACTTCGACGCCAACAGCATGGCGCTCGCGCTGCAGGTGCCCACGCAGAATACGCAGGTATGTCACAGAATATTTATTTATTTAGTTTACAGGATATCCTGTACAGACGGAATGAATCTATCTTGTTAGTAGATAAAATGATAAATTGCAAACTGAGGCTGTTTACATGAACGTTCACGCTGGTAAGCGTTGCGTGTCTGTAAAAGTTCAAATATAAATAATGAATCAATCTTACAAATTCTAGTGTAGGGATGCCGCTTTGTCGTAATATGGAAATAGCCGAACTGTCCATTCCTTACACCTTACCCCTCAAAGTACTTCCGTACATTAGGTGAATGTTATGATGTCTCTTTTTAGTATGGCAGTTTTCCGTGTCCTTTTACGCTGCTCTAATGCTATGTAAAGGAGCAATAATGCTCCAGATGAGTATTTGAATGTAATAAGTATGCGGATGATTGTAGTGCCGTACACAATGAGTAAACTATAATAATTTCTCTCAGACTCGAATCATAAGCGATCTTGTATGCTCAGATCACGGATATTATTATACGAGTATTGAGCCGTCCAATTCCCTCCTATTACTTTATGATCCACCAACTTCCGTTCGCCCACCTCACCATTCCGTATGCTCGCCCCAGGCGCGGCAGATCCTGGAGGTGGAGTTCAGCAACCTGCTGTCCGCCGGCACGGAGCGCGCCGCGCGGCCGCCCGCGCCGCCCTCCTGACACCACACCATCAACTAAGCGCGGCCGCCGCAGTGAGCCAGCCGCTGAAGAGGGAATATGAGCCGTAAATAAGCTTTCCGAAATAACAATCGTGACATGTCTACTTCCAGGTGCTATGCCTAATGTGAGAGATGCGCTCGTATTGGAAATCATTAAAAAAAATCCAGAAGAATTGGCCATCGTAATACGAATGTTAGCATTGAACAGTGACACCGGTACTCGGTCCATGTCACTGAGAGGTTCACTGTTAGAGTAAATGAGGTGTTAAAATTTTTCATGTAACATAAATGGGTAAGCATGATTCGTAAATGTAATTCAATAGTCGAAGTTCCTCGTGAGACGAATAACGAACGCTATCATGAGCTAGTTATGAACGGAACGGTTATATGAACGGATAATAGTTACGAAAAGATCACTCACTCGATGAGAACGAACGAACGAAGACTAGCGAAAGTCGATTCCAACTCTATTTGTGTGATTTGTGCTTATTTCGAATGGTATAAACATTGAGTTCCATCTGTTTACCAAAACTACATAGGTGTTGTCTAGAATCTCTCACATTACTTATGACATTGCGCTAGCATTGAAGTGTATCTTAATAAAGATTTCATTCGTGTATTAAAGCCCATAAAATCAGTAGATTATGGCCAGAAAATCGGTTTTTACCCTATGTTTTTAACATGGCAACATTATTTTAGTATCACCAGTAAACTTGAAATAGTGACTTGATTTCTTTTATTTTTTCCGTTTAGGAATAGCTAGTACAAATTTCCGGAATGATGATTGTAACTTTTGGGAGTTTCACAAAAAAGTGTTGCCATGATAAAAATAATACGTGTTGTTGATACAATAAAAGTTTTCACTTATTGTGTATATGACAATTAATATATATACAGTTGTAGTGAAGTTATGCTTGATATATCGATATAAATAACAAAAGTGCTCTGATGCGGTAGTTTTACTATGTACTTAACATGTATTCCAGTATTTATTATTACGAGATATGTAAGTATATACTGCGACGTCGTTTCATGTGAATGTACCGATGAATGTTTGTATACATTATTATCTAAAAATACTTATTAGTACTTTTCTTATGATGATATAAACTGCTTTGACTCGTGTTTCATGTGGGTATAAATGTTATAATACAATTGGTATTTCCTGCTCAATTTATTCGTCTGTAGATTCACAAGACGTGACATTCCTATTCGATCTTTATCATACTCTGATGCCAAATATTAGTTACATTACATCTGGCTAATATATATTTAGGCTGATTTCATAGTCAACTGTACAGATTTCATGAAAAATGACACCTTTGAAATTGGATTAAAGTTGATTTTTACTTGCTGTCTTGTAACGTGTTCACTGACTATGAAGTGAGTCGATTAGAGTTACGATATCGCGAAAACTTGAGATTCGGGCGACTTCTTATCGTATTTTTTTACCGGGTACGAGTAACGTGTATTTGACGTCTGCTCCGCACAGGGCCGGCTAGGTCCGACTGTCGCGGGGCGCCTCGCCTAGATACCTGTCTACCAAGTGCCTCCCTGAGGTGTGTATATATAGCTTTACGTAGATTGTGTGCCTCTCCGTTTGTCGGTTTGTGTTCGCGGTAACTTAATGTAACGAAAGGTATTAAACGTTAACGTACAATCACAATACAAACTAATATTAATACGGAGTTACTAATAGTCGCAATACGCTTTATCGCTTGTTATTAATTTTTAATACGCGACGGTGCCAGGGTGGGCGGAGCACACATACTAGTCTTATGTACAGTGTTGATGGCATTGTTTTGTAATCTTCTATTTTATTAAACTACTTTATAGCGGAAAGTATAAACTGAAACGTAGCTAGGTATATTTTTGTTAAAACGTATACAAATAATGAAGTGTGTATCATTTCGTGTTGCATAGGACTTGTCATTAAAAAAAACATAATTTACACTGTTTTTTCTTACAGATATAAAAATAACAGTACTTTATGTACTATTGTATAGCAATTTTAAAATACGGTTTTATTACGAAGTTTACTTTTTACCTAGTCAGTATATTTTTTATGTGTTTAAAATGTTTTCTTATGTCGGCAAGGTTGTGCAACATGAATTGGTTCACGATTTTCAGTTTTGCAGCGGTGTTCGGTCGGAGATAATAATTTGGAAGTAAAAAATGAAACATCATTATCATTACCTCATACATAGGCTCGATCAAACAGAATAAAAATGGGTATGTTTTGCCATATTAGGTTTTGAAATTGATATACCCACTGAAATCTTTTAGAATGAATAAATAATCTGCCCGCATACCGCTGTACTAAGTCTTCAATAGTTAATGAAATATTAAAATTGTATAGCTAACCGATTTTAATTTTGTGGAATCTTTATTGGTAGCGAATATATTGTAAATATGGTTTCTATAATATAGCGTTTCTATCATGTGTAGTTAATTAATGTAGCAATATTTAGCTAGGATGTGTTCAAACGACTAGATTGTTAATTTTATTATTTTAATGCATTATTTATTAAACTAGGTCGTATTATTTATTAAGTTATTACTTATTAGTAACACTTGTCCAAACATGTTCTACTCGGTTATGAAATATTACCTCATAATCAGTTCGCTTGCGGCGAACGTATGTTATCACAAGCTACATTTACTAACGAGACTCTGACAGAATGAATGGCTGCTAATGTACTTTTGAATAGGGTTTCCAAATAAGTTATGGTGTATAGTATATATGCGTAACAGTATTAATAAAATAGGGCAGTTATCGTGTGGCCGCCAGCGTGTATTTGAAAGTTAATATTTAATTTTTGAATCGTAGCTGACGTCGGAGATCGTATCGAGATCACGCGGGTTTCCAAAACTTTATATCGAAATTATTCAATGTATTTAATCATATTTATTATCGTGCGTTGTGGCTTGTGGCTATAGGAAGCGTCAAGCTGCGGGCGACGCGGGGAACCTATTTTCGGTTGAGGCCATGGAGCTCACTGCGACTGACTCGCTGTTTTGAGTGACGGGGACAAATAGACCGTAAAATGCGGATATCATTTACTAAGCAGGGCTCCAGTCCCGTGGCCCACCTCGCGCCACGCACGCGATGTCTTCAAAACGCGACGGACCGTCTCAGACGCCTCTCGTCACAATATCATTTATACACATCAATCGTTTCACTATGAAGTAAAATTATATATAATAGCGACTACATAAATTTTATAAATGCGAGTATGATACGTTTACGAGATGGTTATTTAGTTATTTGTTAGTGTATAGCTTTTTCGATGTAGGTACGTTCTGTATAAAGATTCGGAGTAGAGTAGCCTCCCGCGACCTGCCGGACTCGACAGCTGGGTGCCTGAGCCGTTGTAACATAGTTCCGATCCCCGACAGTATTCCATAAGAACCTCCTAAGTGCCAAGCGCTCGGCGCAGCGGGCGCGGTTTGAACAATAACTAGAATAGTTTTGTATCTCCATAACATTCCAGCGCAAATTTCGTAGCGAAGTCTGTGTCGAACAAAACGAGATATTTTTCCATGTCGGAGTCCCCGGGGCTCGCGCTACCAAAGAGTTAAGTTACCCTCACGTTAAGAAATGTAAAATAGATTAGTGAAATGTTCGAATGTATATAATTTTGCATAAATGTGTTGCATAGCTTGGTATAGCATGAGTCGCAGGCGCTCGTCGCGATACATTCCAGCTTCGGTCTCGCTTCGGCCCTCGGTTAGCGCATCGGTTGTTTACTCGCCCTTGCGCCCGCGCAGGGGCTTTGTCATGTCTGAAATCGAAATTGTTAACCTAGAAAATGATTATTTTGACCAATGTAATCTGAACTACTGTGTAACCTTTGTAAAAATATTTATCAAATGTGCGATGACGACATACGTTATGCATAATGATAAGAGGTAAATACAATTTACACGATACGATAATGCGTTTTATTTTACCATATTCTTAAGTTACATATCAAAAAGCTCTCCTACCAGTATCGTAAAAGGTAAATAAAATTATTCTACATGAGGCGTTTAAGTTTATATTATTAAATCATGTCTACATTTGAGGTTTCTTCATTTTTCCCATTTTGCTCAGGGTCCGACAAATCTTCTTCTTCAATTCCTTCTGCCTCTTGAGTCGGCGCCACTCTTCCTCTTCGAGTTTTTTCTTGTGAGTCTTTAACCTCTCTTGTGTGGTTTCCTTTTGGATTTCTTTTTTCTTCTCAAAGTTCGTCTTAATCATCTTCATGACGTTTGCAACCTTCTGCTCGTGCGGGTTTTTGATAACCGCTATCCTATTCTGCAACTTATCCTTAGGATTATTACCAGACAGCGTCGTGCTCTTCTCTTTAGGCTTAAACCTATATGGCAGTCCCTTCTGCAACACTTTTGGAATAACCAAAGGCTTAAATACTTTCGCTTCTCTCGTTACATCTGTGTACATTGAATCAGCGTTTGCGTCGCTCTTGATGTTGCGTTCCCTCTTAAGTTGCCCTTTCGTCTTCATCCCTTGCCACGCGTTTTTGCTTTCAGGAGGAAGCAATAGATTGACTACTGGAGCATAAAACTTAGTCACGTCGACTTTGAACCAGGTTCGACAGAAAATAATGTCACTCATAAGTATTTTGTCTTCGAACGTCGCTCGGAAGGCGCCTTCTGGCTTGTTCAGGGCTTTTTTGATTTGTCCTCTGATACCCGAAACTGTTTTAATTCTCGCACCCTCAAACTTCGCAACTTCTAATGTGCTTGTAAACATATCCTTGATGAATGCAGTCTTCTTGTAAATCTTCAAGGGTGTACCAACTAGCTTCAGTTTTTTGACAATCTGAGTGGATTTATTTATTTCATTGACACTGCCTGTAGCAGCTATTCTAAAACCCATTTGTTTGATGTCACTTGGGTTGTTATTTACAGTTTGCAAAGCAAGGAATCCTGTATTCTGTGGCGTGACTGGACCATAAAAATGCATGTTACATGTGACATGCTCTGGAGTGTATTTCAAATACCGACATTTCAAGTCGTCCTCGATTTTCGAATAAATCGGAAGTGTTTGAAATCGGCGCCATCCCAACGAAATGATTAAAGGATCATTAGTTTTTAAAATCTTTTTGTACCATCTGTGCTTTTTGACTTTACAAGAGACAAAACCTATGTTTTGTTCTGCCATATTTAAAGACCCAATGAGAATTGGATAGATGCAGTCGAAATTCGTAACAAACTCTGAGGGTATGTTTTTAAACAGCATTCTCACATACAGTCCGGGTCGGAAGCCTTCTACTTCTACCCTCAAACCTTCATCAAGATTTTCAAATACGGACTTATTGAGTTCTGACTGTTTCAATGCCTCAGCTTTTAAGTTTTCATAGTAAGAATGATCACCTTTGATTCTGTGGTCATCAGGGTTATCATACTCAGCATCAAACTTCGCTTTTAGCTTCATCTTTTTATCAAAGATTTCTGACTTGGTTGGTTCAGCTTTGCGTTTTGTGCCTGTCTCTATAGCTTCTGCTTCTTCCGTTTGCTGATTGTCTTGAGCTAAATGTTTTTCTCCTGTCTCCAAGTCTTCAAAATCGCCAAATAATTCGTCATCGTCTCCATCACTAGCATCATCTAATTTAAGAAGCTCCGACGCGTCTTCATCTGCTGATCTCTTGCCAGTAACAAAACTATTTATCAAGTATTGTTTATTGGCTTCAGTTGACCAATCGCGTATATTAGGCTTGTCCAATGAGTAGAAGAATGAGCATTCGTCCATATCCAGCCTTTCTTTTTCTTTCAGCTTCTTTTTTTGAGTTGCTGTCACTTTCTTGAACAGACCTCCAATTTCTTCATCCTCACTTTCATCATCAGACTCTTGCTTTTGCGCTTTAGTCTTATTTCCTATCTCAAATTCTCCATAAACTAGTTTCATAATATTTCTTGAAGTCTTCTGCCTGTCAAAGTATGCTTCAGTTGCCTTTTCACTTAGCTTTTCTTTCCATTTATTTCCAAAGTTATCATCATTGTCTGACCCTTCATTTTCACTTTCAGACAGATTTCCGTCTTTATCTGATGATTTCTTGTCATCAACCTCAGCATCAGACTCATTATCCCAGGGCATTGTGTCACTTTTGACGGCTTCTTTTTCACTCTGGTCAATCCCACTATCATGATCAGAATCAGTATCTTCTCCCTCTGATTCAGAATCATCTGAACTTTCAGAATTTTTGAGTTTGTTATGTTGCAAGTATTCATCATTTTTCAACATGTCTGGGTAAATAACAGCTCCACCACTGAAGAGTTTGAATCCAGACTCTTGCATTTGTTCATCAATTGTTTCAGTTGTTTCAACAACATTTTTGAGCAGTGCTTTCTTTTCATTTGTCTCTTCATCTTCTTGCTTGTGAGAGTGGGATCCTTTGAGCTCAATGTAGACGGCGTCTTTGTCATAGACTATACCACCAACTCCTGAGAAGGGAGCATAGATTTGTCTTTCTCTTTCCATTAGGTGCCGTTTTTTTTCACTGCTTGGCAAGGGGCATGGGTCAGGCAGGTATGAAAGTTCGCTGACTTTCATATCTCCTACACCTGAAATATAAAGGTAAGATCAGATTAGATAGATAGATAGATAACTCTTTATTGCACACAAAATTAGTGGATTAGTGATTAGGTAGGTTTTTAATTTAATAGATAGATAAAAAGATAGAAGTAGGGCTAATTCAATACTAACCAGCTATGTGTACCATAGATTCTTTCATCAGAGGCACTCCCCTCACATATCCATACAAAATGACATCTCGGTTGACCTTTGGATCTTTTCTGATGGTCTCCTGACTTGTGGCATCTTCCATCCTGTCTGCTAGTACATAGGAATGAGTCATTCTCCAACTCAAGGGTCTAAACTTCATCACAGAAATAAACCTAGCTAAGTTTTTGATCTCATTACGTAGATACTCTCCATGTATAATACCAGAAAGGTAAAACAACTTAGCGCCCTGATATACCTCGGTCCAAAACCGATGTTTGAGAGTTTTCTTAGTCATTTTTAAGGTCTTAGCATTTTTTATCATATCTAGATGAGTGAGAACGCCCATAATCTTGGGCATCCCATGTACTTGGCAGATATTGAGGAACTCGAAAATCTCCATTTCGAAGCCGAAACTAGCGTCACACAGAAGTAAAACAAGATCGGCGCACTTGGCAACGTCTATCATGGAATTTATGTCATTGTTGCATTCGATCAACGTTATCCGACGCTTCTTCGACGTGACAATAGTTATGGGGCCATTGGTGCTCGTCACGTTCGTTTTGATAAAGCTCTTGATAAGATTGTTGATGAGAGTCGTCTTTCCAACGCGGGGAGGGCCCACCACTGCCACAATGATAGGTGGAGGTTCCAGCGGGGTTTTGTCCACCTGTGGTATGTGTTGCTTCTTTGAGATGACATCCTCCCTTCTTCGGAACTGCCGTTCGGCGCGGACAGCAGATTGGATAGCAAAAGCTTTAGGATTTCGCTTCCGAGCACTTAGGTTAGATGTGTCAATTTGATTTTTCTTTTTCTTCTTATCTGCTTTACGACCGGCGCGTTTTGCCCTATGGGATTTCTTCTTATCAAAAGCACTTTCATCAGCCATTGCTTGATTTACCGAGAACTAGCCCATTAACTTTAAAAACGAATAAAACCACACGCAAAACAATTTCACGTGGTCTTGACAGTAGCTGTACTAGCTGTTTTTTTTTGACGCTAATGACAGTATACTTTTTAAGTCTTCAACATAGAGGTGCGTTTAGTTTCTCTCGCTCTCTTTTTTTCTGCCTAGGATAAAGTCCGTTTTTCTTTGCTTGACAAGTATTATAATTTATATGTATACACTTTGTATACAATATATTTATAACTTTTATAATAATATCTGTGAATGAAATTATTTACCTACTTGACTTAAAAAGATCTGCGTATTCAACGATGAATTACCCTACCTACTTACTATCGCTATCAATGTTGTGAATTTTCCTTCCACGGATGTTTTATCTGCGTTTAGTTTCTGCTTGGATTTATTTATCTGTCAACAATTTGTATTTTATTACACTAGCAATACTGAACGCGATCTGTCATGCATGTCAGTTTCTTTATGTCTACCGACCGAGTTGAAATCAATTCATTTCTATTTCTTTGCAATTTTGCGTAAAAAATCCTTTATTCGGATGATGATAGTAAAAAGCTGGTCGACTAATGACCGTGCGTGTGTGCATTGCGTCAATGTGAATTAAAAGACACCGCTGAAGCAATGGGTACCTCAGAATTGGACAGCCGCAACATAACGATTTCCATGTTAGTATTATTGACGCATTTCTACTAATTATAGAGTGATCACGTCTCTCTGTTTATACGTAGACGATGAACAACATTTGTTTGTTTTGTATGTTAGCAGATAAGAGGTGATTGTGCAGTTAACTAGATGAACTTATCAAACTATACCTATGATGAAGAGGTCAATGCTCTAAATAGTGTCCAGGACTGTTTGAGAAGTGAAAGAGCCTGTCGTGTCATTCTTGTTTATTTATTTTAACCTGCGCTGAAACTGCTGGCTACGAATTCTTTATTTAGTCTAAAGTGATCTTTTTAAACTATGTAATTATACAGTGAGCCAAGTAAAGAATTGAAGTATTTATACATTACTCCAAAAAGATGTTTATTTCCTAGTTTTCAGATCAGAAGAATTGAATATTATTTCCTAATTTGTATTATCTAACCAAAACACATTGGTTATTTATAAATGATCTCTAAAAAATGTAGGCCTATTTTAATTAAAGTTATGTATAGTTTAAATTTTTTTTTTACATCACTTGTTTTTGCTGTAGGTACCTGTTTTGTTTGTTTGGTTGAAATTGTTTCCAGACAGCTTTGTTCTATTCCATATAATTGTATTAAGATTTTTGTTAAAAAAGTTATTATAGGTAAACCGCTTCATTGAGACTTCCTCCCTCCGCACCCTTGTGCCCCGCAGGCGAGGTCTCATTTTTGCGGTCTACCTATAGTAAACTTATGAAAAATCATCAAGTTCTCTCAATAAGTTGAAATCCTAACCAAGCACAAATTTTCAAATCCCTCACATTGTTGTTTATCAACAATATTTAGTTTTTGTGGCCCAATTTAGGCTGGCTGAAGTATTTATTTATTTATTATTTATTTGGTACACCAACAGGTTACATACAAGCATTGACAAAATAAGTAAAATTAAAAGTTGCATCCAGTATGCAACCCAATTACAGATGAACAGCATTGGTTAAAATGTAATGGACTTAGATTTTAAAGTTTATAAAGTACCAGTTTAAAGTTTTATCATTTAGGAATAAAAATCATACTTGAGTGTCCATAAAACTTCAAAGTACCATGAAATTTAACTTTGTAATATGATTGTTTAAAAATGTGGAACAATACTTTATTATGGTAATAGAAGGTGTGAGATTATCTTAGTTTTAATTTTCTTTTGTTTAATGAAGGTTTTTGTTTTGAATTTCACTCTATATTGTTTAAATACTTTTAAACACTTTTGTATAGTTAGTGAAAGTATGACGTAATAGACATGGATGTTTAAACTTTAATTATAATGTTATTCAGGAGAAAGTCTGTGGAAAACCTGGTGATCTCCTCCCAAGATGCCATCGGTCAGAGCATCAGCCAAGCTATCACTTTCTCAGGGGTCATCACACAGCATGCCAACCAAATCATACAGGAAACCAGGTAAGATGTCAATAATATTTTTGACTAGCTGCCTGACAAACAGAAGATATTTATTTAAATGTCAAAACTTTATAAAACAAAAAAGTGTTGATGAGGTGAACTTCTTAAGCCTTTTCTGCAAGTCATACAGAAGAAATAGATTATATTGTCATGCAAAAGAAATATTATCCTATTTTTCACAAAGTATATCTAAATAAATAAAATAAATAAATAAATATGCGCCAGACAACACACCAATCGTCTGGTTTCGTGGTAAGGAATTTTCTTCCTTGAGTTACGAAGTACCAGACAACAATTATGACAGGGGCGTCTCCCATAAATACTTAAATGCATATAACATCCATGACTTAGGTACCAATGTTCGTGCTCATCACACAAACATTTGCCCCTTGCGGGATTCGAACCCGCGACGGCCGGCGTTATACCCTCTGATAATGAACATCATTTATTGGAAAGGCTCTTTCTCTTTAATCTTTGTTATAACAGTTAAGATTTACGTCTTTTACACAAGTTGAGTAAGTGCACCTTATTCTAAAGTTCAATTAACATCGTATTTTACGTCTATTAGTTACATAAGTGAACTTTTCTTTGGTACGTCGTTATTTCCTTATGCAACACTCGCACCGGAACATTGAAATGCAATCGTAAAATAGTTTTCATCTATAGTAGTTTAATTGCATTTATTTGTTAGTTTTTTATTGCCGCGCATATTACGCATGTTAATACGCAGCGACATTTGCGCAAGCGTCGAATATATTAATGAAAAGAACCTTGCGCGGATTATTAACTCTAATTGGTTATCCAAATTATTTGAACTCTAAATTATACACCCATTTTATGCCCATATAATCGTTCAAACTTCGGTTCGGTATGGGACTAGCAACTCCAACGGAGGAAGTTTTGTAGGCTAGATTATTGAAAATATCAGATTTGGCGTTCATCATCATCTAATTATCAGCTGAAGGACGTCTACTGGTAAACATAGGTAAGCCTACCCCGCGGTATTCCACAGCGACCGGTTGCAAGCGATCCACATCCAGCATGTTCCTGCGATCTGTACAAGGGCGTCTGTCCATCTTGCCGGTGGAAGTCTTAGCCTAATATAAAACTTTTCTGCCCCAAGGGCCTAACAGTTCTTCGCGCTAGTTGATTTGGCATTAACTCGTCAAGTATGTGTGAACGAGACACAATAGAAATTCCATTATTATGCGACTCCCGGCAGTCGTTTGGTACCTGACTGATTAATACAGTATTTGTGTCTAACGTGTACTATTATTTATTTGGCCTGAGTTGGTTATTGGGTTGTTTACTTCAGTCAGATTACATTACTTAAACGTGCCATGCCTACCATAGTGAGTCACTGAAAATACTGATACATAGCATGATCAACAATAACAAATGATGAAATACAAGGTATAGAACTCAAATAGAAGGTACTATTTTTGTGTAGTTTAAGATTGAGTCATTTATTAATATTTATCCTCAAAAAGACTTTCGTTCGAGTCACGTGGCTCTGCAAATTTAATGGAGGCAAAAATAATACTTTGGCAAAAGTTAGCAACCAAATTAGCAACCACATAATTCATTTACGCTTGGAGGACACGATTCTGCTTTAGTCAGTAGAATATAGGTAAAGTCATACGTAAAGTAATATTGAATGATGTAAACACGTCACAGATCGAATGCATAATACACAAGATAACTCTAATTAAGCGTCTCTCCCTAGGAATGTAATACATGACCAAAAGGCAGTAACCCTACGTTATCTGCTTAATAAATAACAATAAAGCCGATATGCGTTTGCCCTACCCTGCCTCTTCTTTACCTACACGCAACACAACAGTTTAATTTAAATTTTCGTGAATCCACCATCCTAGTCTCGTTCTTTTGTTTTGTATTTCTTTTGTCTATTACATTCATTTTGTCATGACCTGTTGTTTATAAAAAAAAATAACCTACATTAGTCCGGCACATAGTAAATGGATTATCATAATGAATATCTTATCTAGTGCGGTCGATAGTATCGTTTATAATGATAATGCTATTTGTGTGGTGCAATGATTTTTAATTAGACGTGTTGTGAACATAATGAGCTTAGACAAATATCATGTGCATTATACTCAGTGGGACTCTATGTGGAAAGTTCTGATAATGAGGTAAATAAATCGTTTTGTTTTTCAGTTTCGTAAAGTTGCACTATCAAAAGCAGTAGCAATGCATCATACATTACCATAATTATACTCAACGGTAACTTGACTACCCAATAGTAGTTCCTTTTACTATTGGGTAGTATGTGGCATATTACATACAGCCTTTTGTCAAAGTTCGGATATATTATTTATTTTTCGCGGGTACCTGGATCTTCTTTGTGTGAAGAAACCGCCTAAATTCGAAATTAAAACTAAAGAAAGTTTGTTTTGTGCATAACTTTATTAAGGATTGGTCATCTGCTTTTATCATGCGTTTATTTATATCGTTATGTTGACGATACTCAATACGAGATCATTAACTGTTTATTTATGGATACATATACATAAAGGTTTTACTTAGTTTGTTAATTGTTTCACAGGAATAACATAGTTTATTCACTATTTTAAAGTCATAAGCTTAAAGACGGTAGATAGCTATTTATTATTTCACGCGTTTGGCATTTCGTCTCTTGGTAGGTAGTTTTGGCTTTGTGTATTGATCTCTTTAATTGGTGACGCTATACTTTTTTTAATTATTTAGAAATATAAATAGATGTGTTGAATCGATTTCATACACAATGAATTAGAAAGAAAGAAAGAAGAAAGTAAATACATTTATTCGACTCACAAACACATATACAATACACTGACTCGTAAACACATATACAATAAACAGACACACACTTATTTAACATTAACATCGAGAATGAGTCGAAAAGGCACCCTCTCAGCATTCATCGTGGCAGCAAGATGCATGCCACGACATGACGACACTGATTTTCACCCTCTGAAAATCAGTGTCGCCTTGTGGGTATATAAGAAACACAAACAAGAAAAACATAAAGTAAAAGAAAGGAACAAAAACAATCACAACAACAAACAATATCAATACCCAGAAATATATAAAATAAAAAATAAAACCAATTTTCTAGACGCTATCTTTATCCTGACCGTTCATAATATTTTTTACTTTCGCATAAGTTTTGTTTTTAGACCTAATATATATTATAGATATCTAGATAGAAACCTATTTGATATATCGGCACTTAAATGCTTTACAAACAAGCGGCGTTTACAAGTTTGCGGACTTAATGCCTTAGGCCCCGGGCCGGGCTTAGGGCATTCTCCACCAGCCAACAGCTTGGGAATGCAGAAAGTTAAATCAGTGGCGGAACATTTGCAATAATTGAATTGGTAATATAAAATAAATTTAAAAATGCATTATTAAACATATGACTAAGCTGTATACAAAATACAGCAAATAAGTACATAAAGCAAGTTTTACCTGTAAGTAAAAACAAAATTTGATCTACGTAGGTAGATCAAATTTTGTGGCATTATGAGTTGTTTATTATTACTATTACAAAAAGTAGGTACACATATTTGCTTAAATAATAATAGTATCTTAAAGTCTATTGCAGGTTTGTTTGTCTAGATACTATGTTGTTCTCAAGATTGGTTAGTTGAGCATCCATTTAATAATACCTCGTGTGTTCATAAGTTTTGAGACGAAAAAAAGAGGCATAACTTTTTAAATAATTAACTTATATTTCTAAAATTTACAGTGAACACTAAGTAGATAATAATCAACAATAAAATATATCTTTTATTCAAAATGTCCACCCTTGTTTTTAATACAGGCCCTTAGACGATTTGGCCAATCATCAATGGCGGCACGACTCTTTTCTAGCGGGATTCGCTTTGCTTCTTGAACAAGAGCTCGCTTCAGTGACTCCAAGTTTGGGTGGGACTTCTGGCAGGCCCTGAGCTCTAACTCAGTCCATAGAGAATAATCCAGCGGGTTGAGGTCGGGGCTGGAGGAGGGCCATTCGTTCGCCGCGATGAAGCCGGCACATTTTCCCTCAACCAAGCTTGGGTGGTTTTTGCTTTATGGGATGGTGCTGAGTCTTGCTGGAAAACCCAAAATTTGTTTGTTAAATAAAGTATGAGATAGGGGTTTCACAACAGGCTCTAAGATGTCATTTTGATAATTCTTGGCTTTCACCTTGACGCCTTGTTGACAGAAATGGAGCGGAGTGACACCTTCATACGAAACTCCCCACCATACCATCACACTTGCCGGATGATGAGTACGCGAGGCATTCCGTGCTGAAGCTGGGACATCCTTGCTACTTTTGGCATAGACTTTATTGTTTTGTCGGTTGAACTTTTCTTCGACATTAAAAAAAATTCTCATCGGTGAACAGTATCTTCCTCGCATCGTGTCTCCTAAGCAGTAATGGACAACGTTCGCGTCGCAATTTACGAAGCCGATCGTTTAAATAGTGAACTTTTCTACGGGTATACGCCTTTACCTTAAGATCATATTTCAGTATTCTGTTGACTGGAACGCGCGAAATTTTAGTCTGCAGAGCAATTTTTTTCTGAGTGCGACATGGATTTCGGCGAAGTCGCTCTCGGATGATTTTGATGTTCGCAGGCGTCCTTACAGAGCGTGGCCGACCACTCCTTTGGCGATCTTGCAAGGAACTTGTCTCATTGTATCGTTTGATAGTGTAATACACGAAGTTACGGCTTACGCCAAAAGTTTTCACCTCACGGAAAATCTCCATTGGTTTTTTTCCCGCCTTAAATAGCGATATCACGGTCGCACGCAATTCTTTAGTCCCCTCCATCACGATAAAATTGACAGAAATAAATTTGAAAGTCAAAGGTATTAAAAGTAAACATTCCAAATTCAAAATTGGAAAAAGAATTAAATAGCAGCCAGTAATATTTAATTTATTTTTTTAACTACCAAGTTTGTCTCAAAACTTATGAACACACGAGGTACAAAATGATACATACACTTTTACAAATTAGAGTCATCTTTTGTTTAAAACGTACATTGAAACTTGGCTGGTGTGTATCTTATTTGCCGCTTTCCGATTCAGACACAAAAAGTAAAAAAAAAAAATCGGGGGCTCCCATACATGTCAATTTATATCTGACTCCGATGAAAAACTAATGAATGTTATTAAAAAAACGGAACACTACGTCCT
Organism: Pyrausta aurata; assembly: GCA_963584085.1. Lineage (NCBI taxonomy): Eukaryota > Metazoa > Arthropoda > Insecta > Lepidoptera > Crambidae > Pyrausta > Pyrausta aurata. The sequence continues at coordinate 431,527 of OY757260.1, read as the reverse complement.
GTGAAAGTGGGTTTGGGTAATACAGTGAAAACTTATGAGAAATTACAAGTGAAGTGTTAACATTTTTGGTTAATTTTAACACATACATAGGCATTATTTTCGACGCTACTGCGTTCTTGACCTACGACCTGCCGACAGAGTCTAAACACACAGAGTTAGTATTTACTTAACTTTTCTAATAACATGGCGTCTCGAAATTGACTAGAAAATATTGAAAGTTGCAAGTGAGTGCTGAAATGGTTTTCCGAAACGACCTAGTCCGCATTTTCAAAAGGTCTGTACGATAAGCCAATTACTTACCATAGATATAGGATCGGAATTAGTTCTACGTGTGATAATATGATAATTAGGGTAGTGTTGAGTGAGCATGAGGTGATGTTAGTTGTTTAATGACTAGTTATTTGAAGGTTCTAGAAAGCGCAAAAACAAATGTAGCTAGTTAATCAACTGCGAGAACATTAATCAGTTCGTCATTAAAACGTTTACACTATTATACGTTACATTATTATGTTTGTAAGTAGGTAATGTTAATATTAAGGATGTAATGTAATTTCAATGTCAGTCCTAATAAATACATTTTACAGTTTAATACACAGGGTAATTTAGTATAACACGGGGGTGCCCCTGAAAACAGTTCAAACCAATAAGGTTTTTATGGGAATAACTCGGTCTTGCGCGGCCCACCCGCAACCATTTTTTTGTAACATTAACTTTGTCACTACTAATGAGAATGTTATTGTTCGAAGCAGATTTGAAACCAAAGTCAATCGTCATAACGTTGCCGATTGTTTCAACCAACCAACTCTTTCGGTAACAATTCTAGATTTCTCAGGCGGTCAGGGCGTTCAGTTGCGGAACTCACAAAGGCTGCGAGTGAATGCCACTGCCAACTTGCGCAAGCGCACTTTTTGTGCCACTGATGCCGTGACTCAGTGCTGGCCGACAGTTTGTTGTGGTTTTTATCTAGTTTTCTATGGCACCATCCCAAGTTAGCTTCACTCTTGGGTAAATTATCAATCTGGTACGCAGTTTCTTGGCTGTTGATAGAAACAGAACGATGTAACGTTCGAACCACGAATTCTTACTTTTGATTGTACGGAGTGCGGTCTTTAGTGGGAACATAGGTGAACCGTGTGTAAAGTGGTGAAAACAAATGGATGTGATTGAAAGCGTCGGTGAAACGTTTCAAGCTCCTCAACCAGATGGATTGCCGCGAAACAGCGAAGGGTCAGATCTGCTTTTGATTTTGTTCTTTTTTGTTTTTCGTCTTGGAATGCCGTTAAGAAACATGTTTACTGCTGTAAACCTTAGAAATCTGCAAAAAAAGAATGTTTTGCTGAACTTTTCTACTAACTACCTTTTTATACGAATGAAATCTATGCAAAGGCAGGCAAACAGGGCTAATCATAAAAAGACAACATTGCCACGATGATTTAATAGAACTTATACCTGTAGCCGCCTGTCATAGCTCCCTGAATATATCTCCCTAGCCTCAGTTGTAATGAGGATAACCTTAATTTGATTTCATAATCAATCATTTTTATATACCCAAACATTTGCAATGACAAATAGTTCGACAATAGCACAATACAAGTATGTAGGTCTGCCGCACGTGGATAATTTTCCTATTGTTCCACTATCACTGCGTTCCAATTGGGTCTCTATAACAAGATATCCACATTAATTGACATAGCGATGTCTGCTATCAGTCTTTGCTATGTCACACGTGATGAATAATTTAATTTAATTTACTTGCACTAATACTATACTATACATATAATTATGATGATGTGATGTTGTGCAGTAGGCGATTTAAAGAATAGTGGATAATATCCTTTTATTTGGTCTTAGAAAAACATCTTGTTTATATTTTATAAACATGTAAGTATATTAACTATTAATAAATAAATAAATGTATTTTATGTAACTATTTTGTTATAATTTCATTATACAAATACATTTATATTTCACATAGCTCTTCATTTACAACGCACAAAATACCCTATCCTATAAACCCATAATTTATTTACCCAAAGGTTGTCTGGAAGAGATCGCTTATAGCGATAAGACCGCCTAAATTGTACATTTCCTGTAATCAGTCAGGTATCAAACGACTGCCGGGAGTCGCATAATAATGGAATTTCTATTGTGTCTCGTTCACACATACTTGACGAGTTAATCAAATTTGTAAATTCACTAAATGTTGTGTGCAATAAAGAGTTATCTATCCATCTATCTTGTTTTCGTATACCTACCTACTCTAGTACTCTAGGGTATGCACGGCACTATCACCGGTCAATGCATGCATGAACCAAAAATATGGGAGGTAGTGTAGTGAAAAGTATTATCATCGTCACAACGATACTTGCTTGTTCTCGTAAATTGAGTACTATATCTATTCGTTGATTTTGTGTGTACATTATTTTTATTTGTGATTCTTACTCAAATACCCACACAAATGTAACTAAGTAGTAGTAAGTATATTTTGTCAGACGGGCGCCATTTTATCTATGAAAGTACGAGTTTAAATAAGACGAATCACATCTGCAGTTTTGGTATGCTATGGATTAAAAATGTATTTATTATTATATATTTATTCATAATCATAACCTTACTGTGGCCTCTGTGAATTCAGTTAACCCTTTGAGCAGCTAAACACCCAATGAAGCGATATCGCGATAATGACAATCTCATTAAAAATACAGGCAAATAGTGTACCACCACGACTCCGCATGGGTGATTTACGATTTTAAATTTCGTAAAATTATTAGTGATGACTGATGATATCGTAACATACAATTTATGCGTGATTATTTAAAATCTAGTAGAAGGTTACTACTACCTTCCACTAGATTTTAAGATTACTATCTTAAAGCAATTTTAAAGGGTATCTCCTACACAAGTACTCACTCACAATTCACCTCTTCATATTATTAGTAAAGTTATAGCTTGATATAATTTTATTGTATTTCAGAAACGTGTCCCGGCCGCCATCGCCAGCGGTGCGTACCGGTGCGACCGTAGAGCCTACCTTCGACAGCTTGGACAATGACAAGGTAACTAATTCTTTACATAACTATAGCTATGTGGTACGGGAACATGCGTTGAGCGAACCTTTTTCAAGGTGGAAAAAATGCGTTGAATTGCATACCCTCCGATTGGCCAGACGAAGGGTATGCAAATGGAACGAACCTCTGTTGTCCTATTAACGTGTGGGCCCCAATTCGTTATAACCCAATACCGTCTATGGCCTATGCATTCACATCAGAAGTCTTATTTCTTTGTGGCTAGTATTTTGTACATTAAACTGCCTTTAAGAAAGTGTTTCAGTTTTGCTTCTCATTCATGCGCTTTTAAAATGTTAAACCTTATTCAAAGTGAAATTGACACCTCGACACGAGCTCCTGAACTAAAATATCGCCGATTCAACCCATGAGCACATCATCATTGTCTTTCCTAGCCACATGGTCGACTCTGATTTAAGGCACTCAGACATCATTACACAAAAACCAGCCGATCCATTTTATGACTCACAACAATAGCTGATTACTATAATAATGTAGATTGGCACTACATCGCGCATCTATTCGAGTTTCGGCTAATAGCTCTCGTCCGGTGTTTGAGGCTGTAAGTCGGTCATATCAAGCTATACATCTCCAGATTAATCTGAGTTATTATTTTTGAAGGCAGTCCTGATAGATGGAGCTCATTTTATACTGGAAATGAACGCGTTAAGGATTGATATTTCCATTGTCTGGCGAGTGGATTAAATAAAAATTAACGCATGTTATTTGTTGCAATTTTATAACCATTATACAGTTACTTTGTACTCAGAAATATTGAGTAAAAAATGCGATATGGTGTTTTTATAAAAATGTAGTGTTCACTCTAAAAGTTTTTTGGAAGGACAAAAGTTGGTTGGTTTTGAAGGGCCTGTGGTTCGGATCACCATAGCATTATGTCTTCTCTAAACGCAATGTCATGTCCTATAGGTCAGGTTGTTAGCTGTGTGATAGCTAATAACTATAGTAGTTGGGTGCCGAGTCAGTGAGTCGTAGTAGCGAAGGTCTTAGCAGTATAATATATCGCGACTAAATAAATAAATAAAATACAGACAATTTAATTTTGTTTTAAACTTTCATGGTCACTAACATTAGAATAGTTAGATACGGGATTGCTACCATGTACCTTATTATTTATGAGCTTCCGATATTTCGGCACTATTGCAAGCGCCATGATCACGGAGTAACTCTAAGTTACTCCGTGATCATGGCGCTTCCATGGCATGGCGCATGGCGCAATCCCGTATCTAACTATTCTAATTTAATTTTGTATGTTATAACTAAATGTAAACCTTAGGTAAGTAGGTACTGAAGCTACTTTAGAGCGAAGTACTAGTTTATTGCTTTGATTAATGTAAACTTTATTTAAGGCTGCTGTCACCTACCTTCTAACAAAGTTCAAATGAAATTTTCTCCCCAAAATGACTAAACTGACTACTTTTTTTGAATGAATTGTGTAGAAATGAACTATCTCCATAAGATGTCGACTCTGAATTTTTGATTCAATCTTTAAAATGTCTGTAATTTGCAATCATAGAAGCCAAATTGACGGTTTTTCTGGCGCACTCTTCTAGATCACTTGTTGACATCAGCTATCGAAATAACATAAACTTGAAGGGAATTACGTTCGTATACAAGGTGTCGACTCTGTTTTTTTTATTTATCGCTCTGGTTATTCCAAATGAAGACAAAATTGAAACCATGTTTTGGCATAAAATACGCACCTAAAGACAGGCGATTATCTCTGAGATAAATTGCACTTATTCTGTGTTATTTGATAAAACAATGTTAAAGAGGTTCCTATCTTTGACTTAGCATCTAAATTCTTGATTTTATCTTGTGCAATATATTCAAAATATCTTACTAAAGTAACCTATATATTTGAGATTTGGAGCTGTCACGAACATTCATCTTCGATCGAAATTTGACAGACAGCGCCGAGCGCTCGGAGGGGAAGGGTGTGTCGCTCATTGTCTTCGCTGCTACTCTTTTATTTCGTGTATGATACTAATTCCAAATTTGAAAATATCACGCTTTGCACAATTTTTATACGGCGACCAATTCGCTTTGAGGCTTTATGCAACAGGCATAAAGCCATAGTGCATTTGGATCGTCTCTAATTATAAAAGAAAAGTATTCGTTCTTTTGTATCGATTAGTAGTTGTATTTAAATGATTAATCAATGTTATGTAAACTTGCATAGAAAGGAATCCTTATTAATACTATAAACAAGAAAGATTTATATGTATGGCGACTATTTCAAGAGGTTCATGAGTTATAACGAAGATCTTTTATCATATACAATTTGTATTTTCGAAACTTGATCAAACAAAATGTGCAGATACTAGGACCAAAATTATCGACAAATATAATAATAATAAAAAATTGTCTACAAAATAAAATTGTGGTATATGATGAGCAAACTGTTTCTATCACCAAACAGTAACATGTCAATTTTAGACAAATACTGAATTAATAAGGCCAAGAATAGGCAATAGTACCAATTCTATTGCATATGTATGGGGTTGCAAATAATAACCTTATTTATATAAAATAAAGTAATATCAGTAACACTACTTTATAGTTCAACAACGGTAGACCGATTTTCATGATATTTACTTTGTTGAATTGGTATTTACCTCTTGCCCCTTAAGTTATTATAAAACAGGGCTGGGGCGCGCCGAGGCTGGATATGAAGCAAAGTTTTCTGTGGTCGAAGTTTTTTTTTTCACTAAAAAGTCTAAAACTCTTCAAAGGACTCCAATTTAGGCAAACCATTTCTTTTTGAAGTCATTGCCATCGCATGGGCTCTCTCAAGTTCCATCTTAAGCGACATCTATCTGGGCATCGACTCCAAAAAGAAATGGTTTGCCTAAAATGGAGTCCTTTCAAGAGTTTATTTAAGACTCTTTAATGTGTTTTGTTTTTGAAGTCGGTTTTATTGAAATAGTATGGTGGTGAAGTGACCATTAACCCAACAAAATTAAGGACAAATAAGGGCTTTTGTTTTAAGTATTTGACTTTGAGTAGTAAACAAGTAAGTTTATAAATTTTCTTACATCATTCGTGCTTTGGATTTTGAATAAGAATAAACGGACGACAAAAAGTAAAAGGTCAGTTTTTCTTAACCCTTTAAACGATATATGCACACCCGTATATACAAACCCGTTTATGCACGTCATTTTATGCACGTCATTTAAAGAGACCGTATATAGGCGTTATTTAGTTCCACAACCTTTGATACGCACTTGTACGTACATACCATTGGCCATTGGCGTCAATTCCATACTGTGTGGGACTTGTTCATGGCATTAATTCCATACGCTAGTAACAGTGTTTCAATGGTTTAAACCTGAATAAATAGGGCAATATTTTGCTTTTTTAACATTACTTTTCTTTCTACCACAATCTACAACATCAACCTAACTATAAACTTGTATAGTAAAATGCTTGTTTAAATAGAAGCGTTTCATGTGATGTGTATGTAGTTAATATGAACCTGTATTCAAATTGTACGCAAATGCCATGAAGTTCCATGGTTCTATTCAAGTCCATATTCATATAATATTTCATTATTGAAAAATTTATATGGACAAAATGATATAATACCGGTGTAAACCAAATAATTAAATAAAAATTATCTTGTTTATTATCTGTTATACATGAAATACTTGAAATCTTGATCGAAATGTTCTTAACTACATTTTCTGAATGTCAGCTATAATAACTTGTGACATATTTCATATATCAAAATACAAATCATATCAAAGAACAGCGTTACACTAAAAAGCATTTATGTGTAAATAAATCCTCATAGCATCCAGCTGGTATGACACGTGGTAGATCAAGCGCAGAACCAATGGCATCATCCACCAATAACCCTTAGTCACCGTTTCTCGTGGAGTTTACATTCGTAAAAAAATACCTACTCTGAGAAGTCACGATTTGGGTGAAGACATAAAGAGGCAGATAACCGGTACCAACCTGTACCGACTGACTAGTGATGTGCCAAGTCATCTATTTTTAATCTCGAAATATTTAAGAAATTCGTTACAATAATCCAAATAAGGACCGACTGACACTAGAAAATTGTTTTAAAACAAGATACAAATCAAGACTTGAGTCGGAAAAGTCTCTATAAAGCATTTCAATTCCATGAAATAGCCAACACGGCACAACACTGGTTAGTCGTTGCAGGTCAGTGCGTGTTACCCGCCTCTATATGTGTTCACCCTTTGGATGCATTTCGTTTTTTCTATGCTGTAAGTTTTTTACGTTACTATAACTGTACGTTTGTGTTTAAATCTGTGAATTTAGTTATATAATTTTCAAAAGGAAAATGTTCGCGAACGGAATTGACGCGAGCCCTGATTCCGAACTGTATTCACTGTATTCGTAATAGGTATTTTAAATACAAAAAACCTGGTATAACATTAATTTATCACATCGACTTTTATAAGACCATCATTTTCTGTGTTCATCATATGCATAGCCTACTACCTAGAGATAAAGTATCAAAATTGTTTAATTACAGTTAACATTTTTTTGTATCCCGGACATATAAAATCGCACACACACATTGATAAATTCGGTAAAATCTGAGAATCTCCAGACTGTCATATGGCTCTTAAGTTTAGTAAGATGTTTGCTTGCCATCCTTACATAGGATGTGCTACTTTATTGTAAAGGGTGCTTCCTGACGTAGGCTTTATCAAACTCAAAAGAAAGTCAGCAGGGATTACGTTTGAAAAACAACATTTTTATTTTGAAATTAACACATACAAAGTCTGTTTTTCTTTGCTAGTCGAATATTGTAAACGTAACTAACTAGTCAGTTACACCGTGATAATGGCACTTGCAACAGTGCCGAAATATCGGGGAACTCGAAAATAATAAGGTACATGGTAGCAATACCGTTACAATCTATTCTAATGTTTATGACCATGTAAGGTTAAATCAATATATATGTTGTATTCAGGGCAGCAACTCATCCCTGCACGTTCCGTGCAACTCGGACTCCGCGTCGGTGTCGAGCGCGTCCGAGTTCGTCACCGTCATCAACGCCGCTAAGGGTGACAACCCGAAGGTACTTCACGTGTCTGCTCTCTTTTAGGGTTCCGTACCCAAAGGGTAATAAAAATGGGAACCTATTATTAAGACTTCGCTGTGTGTCCGTCCGTCCGTCCGTCTATTTGTCTGTCACAAGGCTGTATCTAATGAACCGCGATAGCTAAGCAGTTGACATTTTCACAAATAATGTATGTATTTTGCCCTTTTTTCCTCGATATTCAATATTGGCACAACAACAACAGATATGCACTTGAAATATTAATTTATGTTTTTTACCTACTCAATGCTGCGGAACCCATCGTGAATAAGATTCGATTATAAAGTAAAGAGTTTGTTTGTTAGAACGCGCTAATCTCAGGTACTACTGGATCGATTTAATAAAAATGATTTTGTTGGATAGCTTATTCATCTGGGAAGGCTTTAAAACATCACGCTGCGACGGGAGGGGAGGGAGGAAACTAAAGCGCGCGGACGCAGTCGCGAGGGTCCGCTAGTTAAATCTAATATGGTAGGGTCTATTTTGGGACGTGTATAAGTGGGTCTATATGCAAAAATAAACTACTTGACTTTTTTATGATATCCTGTGTCTCGCAGGTGCAAGTGACGTCGCCAAATGCGAAGGGCGTGGACGGCGGGGCGCGTGCCAAAAAGAAGAGCTGGTACAACTCTCTGTACCCCACCTACAAGAGCAAGTCCGATGACTTCAAGCGGCTGTTCAAAGACCTACCCGACGATGAGAGGCTTATTGTTGGTCAGTACACTTGGTAATATTATGTACCGCGTGCCTCGGTAAGCACGTTAAGGTACGCACACTTATCCGAACGAGTCGAACGGAACAAATTTTAGAATTTTGTATATGAAATTTCATGAATCCTTGCACGCTTCCCCGCGTCGAACCGTCCGAATCTGGAAGACCTCAGATATTCTAGATAAATTCGGATGATGTCACCAGATTCGGCACGGCTTATGCGGTTGACTCAAGGCGACTTGCCGGGTAATCAATATAAAATATTTTTACTCACTCTTACCTTTAGTAGTCACTCATACCGCTATCTCATGAGACAAAGTTGAATCTGCAAATTGAATAATCAATGAGGGACGCCGAGCGGCGCTCCATGCTAGCTTACATTGACTTGAGTGTAAATAAATCAATAAACCGATTTTATATTTGTTTATTAACTTATTATTCTCAATACTCTATCGCAGACTACTCGTGCGCACTGCAGAAAGACATCCTGGTGCACGGGCGGCTGTACGCGTCGCAGAACTACCTGTGCTTCTACGCGTCCATCTTCGGCTGGGAGACCTCGCTCTCGCTGCGCTGGAAGGACGTCACGGCCATCACCAAGGAGAAGACCGCGCTGGTATTACTTACTTTATCTTTCTCTGATAATAATAAATTAATATACCACCGCCAGACAACACACCAATTGTCTGGTTTCGTGGTAAGGAATTATCTTCCTTGTGTTACGAAGTACCAGACAACGATTATGACGGGGGCGTCTCCCATAAATACTTAAATACATATAACATCCATGACTTAGGTACAAATATTCGTGCTCATCACACAAACATTTGCCCCTTGCGGGATTCGAACCCGCGACGGCCGGCGTGATAGTCAGGAGCGCTAACCACTACATCAAACGCGTCGTCGAATCTGATGCTTATTCTCCGTTTATGCATCTTGTAATGATATTTTTTTACGGATTTGCGCTAAGGCACTCGCTTTTAGTTCCTTTGAGACTGTCTTTATTCAAGTAGCGGGAGGTTTTCTACCACACCATCAGCAGTCTCCTGTTCTCATTCACGATCACATCCTGATACTTTTTCTGGCAAATATCATCAACGACACGTGGTTAGCGCTCCTGACTACTAAGCCAGCGATCGTGGGTTCGAATCCCGCAAGGGGCAAATGTTTGTGTGATGAGCACGAACATTTGTACCTGAGCCATGGATGTCATATGTACTTAAGTATTAATAAGAGACGCCCCGGTTATAATCGTTGTCTGGTACTTCGTAACACAAGGAAGAGAATTACTTAATTTTGGTGCATATTTATTACTACATCTTTTCTGGTAAATACAATACTATTATAATTCCAGACCTGTTTTGATGAATTGATAATTATGGCCTTAACGTCACTCTGTCCTAGCCCTAGCTTAGCTTGTTAAATGCTTAACTCAGCTTCACTCTAGCAGTAGTTAAGCAAGTCTCATTGTAAATTCCCACAAGAAATTCCAAGGTACAATGATCTTGATAATTAACTCGTATCTCTTATCCAGGTGATCCCGAACGCGATCCTCGTGTGCACGGACGTGGACAAGAACTTCCTAACATCTTTCTCGGGGCGCGACAAGGCCTACCTCATGCTGTTCCGGATCTGGCAGAACGCGCTCATGGACCAGCCGATGACCAGCCACGAGATATGGCAGTGGGTATGTGCGTATTAGTCGCGGAATGTATCACCACGTTATAGGTAATCCGCTTCGTTGAGACTTCGCCTGCGGGGCACAGGGGCGCGGGGGGAGGTGAGAGCGGGAAGCCGTGAGGGGTACGCGCACCTCTGACCCACTGCGCATTAGCCTAAGTCTTACTCATGTTTGATGCAAGCAACTTAGAAAGCCAAAGAGGACTGCTTTGTACCGTCCGGATCTCAGATCAAAGAAAGAAGATTTAATGAGGGCGTGACGCGTGTCGTCGCGATATGGACAGACAGAACTATTCCGCAATAGATACATTGAATATTTTATACTGATAAGCTGTGCAAGCGCAGTATGCGACTGCTTAATAGATCGACGGTTCGACGTGGTCACTGTGCGTGCAAAATGTAAACTCGACGCCTCTCTCAGTCGCCCTATATCAGTACCCTTACTTTGCAATACAATGTTGTTTCCCAATCTAGCCGTCTTTGTCGCTCATACTTGTATGACTTTGCGGAAGAAAGAGATGGCGGTATTCAAAAATCTTGGCAAAGTCTGAAGAGAACGGCTCCAAGTTGTAGACGTGTTTGTTGAGTGAGTGCGTTTTGCTCGCTACGTTGCGTGTGATCTTGTACTTACAATAGCGTCCTATACTCTGATTTTTAATTAGATAGACCAAAATGACATTTGATAGGTGGCCACTTTTTCGTAATTTAAAAATAGTGTTAGTCCTTAATAATCGTAAGTTTCAATTTCATTCAATTGGTGTTTATAATCGTTTTGACAATATTCAAATAAAATCTGTTTATAAAAATCAGGAAACCTTCAAAAATCATAATTATTTCAATGAATTATTTTATAGAAAGTATTGAAAAGTTAAAATAGGTAAGACTATACAAGAATAGTATTATTGCAAGAGACTGTTTTTCTACTCCATATAAAATCTGTTTTATGAATGACGTTTATTTGTAGCTTTATGCAACATTTAACATGTATAATTTATTCTAATTAGTATAATCACATTAATGAAAATTCATATTACAAGTTCAATTAACACGTTCCGGGACACTACTCCAGACACAATAGATATTTTATTGTTTTCACGCCTGTAGGCGGGCACTGTCCCGGAACGTGTTAATCGTGTACAATTTAATTGTCACAACACCATAGGTACTACGCAACTACTTAGCAACATTAAAAAATAAAAAGTTCGATTGAAGCTGTCATTCTGGTCTATCTAATTGAAAATCAGAGTATAGTTGTACAAATATATAATTTAGCGACATTGCTCTGCTTTGGATAAGTGAGTTAGGGCTTATCTCTTCTTTCTGTGATCTGAGGGCTGGATGCTATGGCCAGGGACCGAGGTCCGATGGTAACTGTCTCGGTTTGTTTACGTAACGACCTGACGTCGTCCGGCGCGACAAGGCGTACCTCATGCTGTTCCGCATCTGGCAGCACGCGTCAAGTATTTTGTACTTATTTATTTAACGTATTGTAAATTTGACGTGTAATTAGTCTTGAAGATCTAAGCAGGGCAAGCCTCAAGGTTGAACTGGAAATGAACAGGTCTAAAACAAAAATAATGACCAATAGTGTAAAGCGAAAGGTAGCAATTGGAGATCGGGATATGCAATACGTCAATGAGTACATCTACTTGGGCCAGCTAGTATCCTTCGACAACAGGCAAGGCAGAGAGATCAGCCAGTTGAAAATGCCTGGAAGAGCTACGGGTCCATGAAAGCTTGCATGAAAGGAGATCTTCCTTTGTGCTTAAAACGTAAGCTACTCGACTTTTGCATTCTACCGGTCTTAAGCTACGGTGCGCAAACTTGGTCGCTGACCAAAAGTCAGAAGTCCAAACTTGGGGTTTGCCAAAGGGCTATGGAGCGTAGCGTTTTGGGATCAAACGAGCCATACTCCACCACGCGGGCTCAGTGCGGATTGGCGGAGGGGGTTCGCAAGGCAAGCGACGAACCTCGCTGTCCGATTTTATCAGATAATATGCGCACAAAAATTTCATATTTCTATGATAAGTACCTATTACCGGCAAGAAACCATGTCTGCTGTTCTTAAAGCCTACTGCGCCACATCCCACAAATGGGCTAGGCGCATTAGAATATTATTTAGTTTAGGCCCCATTTATATACAGCATAAATATTAATCTGTGACCTGACTTCGCTGGATCATTGTTCAGATGTGGTAAGCTATGCGCATACATATTTCAGTTTGTAAATGCTTAGAGCTTTATTTAGAATTCGATCCAATTTTATGACTCTTATCGGCTGTTACTACGGAATATATTTTTGCGGAGTGAAAATAAATGGACGGCGAACTGCATCCAAATTCATTGTAGTTTTGAGAAACAACTAAATACATTAATAAATATATTCATCAAAGCTAGGTAAACGATCCTCACGAATTGAGGATGGGTTTATGAATATCGATCGCTGAATACTTCCACAATTCAGCTAAACATATTGCGAATTTATGAAAATATTTACAGTTTGTCAGAATATTTTTAAACCACATTGCCAATACGCAAAAGAGTTTTACATATACACCCTCATATCTGTGTCCCTCTTGTCAACAAAAAAATATTTTTTTACTATTTCTTGTTTTCTTTTGGTCTATGTCCGTGCAACCCTGGATCTAAACCATAGCTAGATTATAGCGGCTAGTAACATTAGAACATTTAGATACGGAATTGCTATCATGAACCATATTAATGTTTAGTAGCAATCCCGGAAACTATCCTTATACGCGTATACCTGCTCAAAATTAAATGCCAATAATATAAATAATGTAACAATAAATATTATGTATTATCCTCAAAAAAATACGGTACTGTTATCCTTGATGTATGCGGCGGTAGCACACCTCGCGGCGAGGCCACGCGGCTTAGTTCGCGCCTTAGTTGCGCGCGCGCATCTCGCTCAAACATCTATTTTTCACCGTCAAATTGAAATTAGATTTTCCGAGAAAAAAACACATTCCTTACTACTCACGTACGGGCACTAGAACGTCATCATGTATTAATATTTGCCAACGCCATTGATATTCGGATTCAGAATTTAATTCGATTTGATATTCGAGTGTTTTTTTATTTGTGCTATTCGTACAATGGTTGCTTAATGTGATACCTATCCGTTTAAACTGCTAAATAATACCTATTGTATTAATTTGTTATATCTTGCGATTGTGTTTTAAATAAGGCGCCTACCTGTATTTGGTAAGTTGAGACATTATGGGTAGGTTTACTTTAATAAGTAGAATCTTATGTGACACTCATTAAGAAAAACTCATGATATTTACAACATTGTATGAAATGTTACGGTCGCGCTATATGTGATTTTGTAAGATTGATATATTTACTTGAAACTGGAAATTAAAACTACTAGTGCACTGAATTAATTAGACTTGATTCATTGTTTACATTGATTTGTAATTGAGAGTTTAACCTCAAACTTTGATTTTGAACATGGCATTCACCCACATCTGTGATGATAATGAACTAGTTACTCCAGCGTGTTAATTGTTTGGTCGGCGTGCGCTAACTATTGCCGAGTTAAACCACACTTGATTCTGCATCATGCTGCAGCGGCGATGCCGCTGTTGATAAGAATTTCAACTGATCACGAGGTCTTCGTTTGATGCCCAGGGAACACTATCTACAAAAAAAAAATGTGTGTAATATTGTCCTCATTAGCATATTTTGGATGTTTAAAAAATCTCGGTTAGGTTAAAAGTCTCGAGTTTTCGAAAATATGCTTTAGTGAGTGTGTTAATATCATGAAGTTACTAAGTTTATGTCCCGGCAGGGGGCCTTATAAAATCATCAGTACATTTAAAAGCGCCACGTTGTGGATATAATTGTAATAACATAACCGAATGGTCCTACCTTAACTTAGTGTTAAACGATGAATTAGATACATAAGTAGGTAGCTAATTTTGTGTTATTTTAAAATGAATCATTTCATTAAAAAGGAATTTAAAGATTGTTTACAATATTCGACAAGCAAAGAAAAACAGCTTTTAAATGGAGTATGATTACCCTTTTCATCTGTTCCTCTGTTCTAATAGTGCGAATGTCGTCAGGTGCACAGCTGCTACGGCGAGGAGCTGGGCTTCAACTCCGACGACGAGGGCTACGGGCGGGACTTCCCCGAGGAGCCTCCGCAGTTGCCAACTGACTCGGAGGTACGTTCAAAACACATGTTAACTCTCACGGATGTGTTTATCAACATTGTTTTGTTGACGCGACCGCCGGCGGCCTATCGATCCGTGAGCGTTTAAGGATCTTCTTACATAAGTCATATGAGAGACCAGAAGGCGTATTGAACTTTTGGTTCACTTTTTTTTTTCTCTTTATTAAGGACAACAAACAATTACATTGTAGGATTAACCTTAAATATTCTAGTTTAAAAAACACTTTTTTGATACGTTTTAATTTTGTTTAAATAAACCCTTAAAAATAGATTCCTTGCATTATTTTACAAATAAAATATCTGTGTCTTTCCTGAACAGTCACGTATAACTATAATAAATAGACGGGCTGTAAAGAACGCTTGTATGTATTTTATTTTATTAGCAGCGTTTTACCTGAAATAAAACGCTTATTAAATACTTACCTTATTTGAAGCTTACTGTTTGAGATAGGCCCTACGTGTTTTCCGCTTATATGTCCCTCCTTTTCTACCCCATATCTTGCATCTCTCTCGCACACCTTCCAATTTCAATAACCGCCAGGCAGGAGCTGACGAGTTTTCTCGGCGGCCATAGTTCTTCATTGAGTCGAAAACACCAGGCAGAAATTAAAGTGTAAGCTTCAAATAAGGTAAGTATTTAATAAGCGTTTTATTTCAGGTAAAACGCTGCTATTAAATTCTAGACCGTTATTTGAAGCTTACTGTTTGAGACGTGTTTGTTATCGCCTGGTGGAAATGGACGCCAATGTGAGAAAAACCAACAATGAAATGCATGTATGTAGGTAAGTACTTTGGTAGTTGAATAAGTAAGAATAAGTAAGTACAAGAAATGTACCTATTCAAAATGTAAGTAAAAGATACTTACATAATAGGTATATTTCTAATTAAACTAAGGTGTGCTTAATCTAGTGATTTGGAATTTGGATTTTATTACTATAGGTAAGTATATTAGTAATGGAATAAGAATAAATAAAAAAAAGAGATACAAAAATAAAAATGGTTTTATCTTCCTTTTATAACAACATAACATTTTAACAAAGAATTAACATTAAACATTACAATTCTTGTTAATATCAATAATAACAAAAATATGACTTCTAATCAACTGAATTAAACAATCGAGATAAATTGCTATTTGTACTAGTGGGTATTATTTCCCTTTTGTAAAACCGGGCAAATGTATTGCCTGATCGCCAATTACCCTTGGATAAAATATCGTCTAATGGTAGATTGTCAACCCAATTTTTTGATGCTACCGCTGAGCGGAAGCTTCCTGGGGTGGCACTTATTCCTGCCTCCTTTAACAATGTCTTAATCCATCCCGCGATTATTGTTCGGGTGGCTGCCTTTGGTTGGCCTCTAACAGATATAAATAAATTCGAAGAATTAGCCAATGTCCTTCTATCTTCTAACAACGCTTTAGTCTTTCTGACCCAATACACCGGACTTAGATTTCTATTTTCCTGATTATCCATCAAACTCCAACCTGACTGCCTATGATTAGAGTTGTCGGTCTTAGATCCAAAGACTGGCCATAAAATCAAACTGTCTTTGTTATCTTTTAAATGATCCGAGTCTATCGCAAGAAGGGTAAGGTCATGGACTCGCCTTCCAGAACAAAGTAGCAAAAGGGCAGCAGTGTGTCTGGAAGTTGCAAATTGACTATTTTCGTCTACATTTACTGTACTTAAGTAGGTAACTAATTGGTCAATATTCCAGATGGATGGTTTCCGTGGAACAGGTTTGTTCAAAGCTATTGACTTTAAAATGTGTCTGACAAGAACGTGTGAGCTTAACTCTCCAGCAGTTTCTGCATTGCATAGTGTAGCTACAACAGACTTATGTATCATAATAGTATTGTATGATAGTTTGTTTACTATGTGTAAGTCCGCTAAGAATCGGGCAAGTATAGGTCCAGTAGGATTCAAAGGATCCAATTTCATACTTTTCGCCCAGTCAAGCCATCGACTCCAAGCTGATTGATAAGTGTTGCGTGTAGATTGTCTCCAAGAGGACTGTAATAGGCTTAGCTGATCAGTACTCCAGTCGGACAGACTCCTTGTCCACCCCCACATTTCCATATTTCCAGTGTCATTTGTTGGACCTTGGGAGGTGGCAACCCCGTTGCTGTGTCTATCAGTTTCTGCTCGAGGTTCATTACTGTGTAGGGTGCTGCTAATGCTCGGGACTTCAAGTCTGCCCGCCAAAATACCTGGTGCCAACGAGGAACCACTAGGAGGTATATTCCAGTTCCCGAGTTGAGATGACTGAGAACTTTCGGTAACAGGTAAGGTGGAGGAAATACCCATGCTAGCGGGTAAGTCCACACTCGAGAAAATGCATCGTGGAACAACGCTTCCGAGTCCTTCAGATCTAGGGACACATAGTTGTGAACTACGTGGGCTCGACTCGAGGCAAATAAGTCCACTACCGGGGTGCCGAATTTCTGAAAGATCTTTTCCGTGGCCTGCGACACAAGATGCCATTCCGGTGGAGCTTTGTGTCGGGAGAGATGGTCCGCATGACTGTTGTATAGGCCTGGTATATGATTCACAACGAGATTTATTCGGTACAGTTCGAGATAGTTAAACACTTTGTACGTCAGGTTCATCAGGCTTTTTGATCGGGTGCCGCCTTGATTCCGTAGATATGACACCACAGTTCGATTGTCGCATTGAAAAAGGACTGTTGATTGGCTTAGAAGCTCGCTGTGCTTTTCTAGTATCTTTAATATTGCAAGCATCTCTTTTAGATTGCAATGAAGGTGTTCTTCTTCCACGTTCCATGATCCCATGATGGCTGTTCCGTCTAGTTGTGCGCCCCATGCTACATCGGAAGCATCCGTGGTTACGAAGTGACAGGGAGGTTGCGCGTGAATCTCCGAGGTTTGGTGGCAGCCGACCAGCCACCACTTTAGATCCTCTAAGGCATCTGTTGGTAGGTTGAACACGGGTAGATTGCTGTTCAACACTGCATTGAGGAAAGTGAGAAGAGCTCGGTAATGCAGTCTGCCATTTGGGACAACGAAACTTGCAAAGTTTAGAAGTCCTATCAAGCTCTGCAGGTCTTGCAAGTTTGTCGTGCCTTTTTTTGACAATGCCATTATTTTGTTGATAATGTTTGTAATTTTGTCCGCTGGAAGTGCTTTTTGATTTGACCAAGGATCCCATAGAATCCCTAGGAAGACAATACTCTTTTGCGGGTTGAGAATTGATTTTTCCACATTTACTTGCCATCCCAGGTGGTGCAAATGATCCAGTAGTAGTCGAACATGGTATCGCAAGGTCGCTATATCCTGGTGAGCCACCAGAAAATCGTCCAGGTACACAATTATCCGTAACCCTTGTTTTCTCAAGGTCTGAGCAACCCAATTGGTCAATGTGGCAAAGGTCTTGGGTGCTTTGCTTAGGCCAAAGGGTAGGCATGTCATCTGAAACAGCTTCCCTCTGTACGCTAGTCGAAGAAAGCGTCTGTGACCTTCGGCCACCCGAAGGTGAAAGTATGCTTGGGTTAGATCCACTTTGCACAGCCAATCGTCTTTCTGAAGAAAATCTGGCACCCGAAAAGCATTTATCAAACTGAAGGGTTCCGTTATTATAAATTTGTTGAGAGCCTTGAGATTGAATATTGGGCGGTTCGTTCCGTCGCCTTTGGGCACAAGGAACATATTGGAAAGAAAGCTGGGAGAATTTGGAACTGTTTCCAGAACTTTTTGCTTTATCATTTGGGATATCACCACATCCATGTCTGTGGACTCTTTGGTGTGTCGAGGTCCTTTCAGATCTGGTATTATCAAAGGTGGTTTTACGACGAATGGTATGCGATACCCATTTATCATTTTCAACAACAAAGGTGGAGCTCCCATTTCTTTCCATTGGTCCTGATAAAATGATAGGCGACCCGCCTCGAAATTCCTCGAGTCAAAACTTACGTTTCTTGTTGGCCGCGTTAAAATCTGCCTGCGGCCCAGGTCGCTTTCTATTCCCTCTGTTGGAATCTTGGTTTCTATTATAGTTTCCTCGTGATGGGCGAAAGGAGCCTCTCGAGTTTTGTGTCATGCGCCGATCGGTGTGAGTGTGACTAGCACTTCCCTGCGTGGGACGGTCATAATAGTGACCCTGCGAGGGTCGATCCAAATAGCCACCCTGTGAGGGTTGGTTGAAATGTTGTTGCGAACTGCAACATGAATGACTGGTACCCTGCGAGGGTCCGTGATAGTGAGCCGACCCCTGCGTGGGGTGGAAAGTAGACTTACTGGTCCCTGCTTGCGAAGCAGCGCCATAACTCACAGTCTTTAAAGGCCGAAAAGCTTTTTTGACACCACCAGCTTTTTCAAGTGCTGCAGTGAACATATCTGAGCTAAATAGATGCTGGTTAGAGGGTGGGATCTTTCTCAAAGTCGATTTTATTAATGGGTCGCGTACATAATTTGTGATGCCGTCACGTCGCATCTGAATAACTTCTGCTCGATGCCCGCAAATTAGTTGCAACAAATCTGACGATACTTTGAAATAGTTCCCGTTACAGAAAATATCAGTAATTTTGCTGCGTAAACTTTCTACATTAAGATTATTTTCATTGCCAGCCCAGGATAGCAGGTCCGTAAAGCTTGATGATAATGCTTCTTTTTGTTTCAAAACGCAATAGGTGAGGGCAGAGTAAGCCTTATCTGAATACGCTAAATGCTTTAACTGATCGTAAGCACGAACTTCTTCATTAGCCTCTAAGTCTGTGAAACCGGGGGTAAGATTATATTGTTTTTGTACGTCAGAGTACCGCACCTCGCACCATTCTTTTTTATCAAAGTGTTGAACGCTTTGCAACGATTGAACTAGGGCCTCAGGTGCCTTAGGAACTGCGGGCTCCTTTAATGTAGTACCCATATTAAAGTTAATAGGTTGCAGGTACTGTGGGTCCTGCGATTCAGTAATACACGGTTCAGGTTCGTATAGAAAACCGCTAACACTATCATCAAATTCATCACGATCTGGGCTGTGGGTAGACTCGACAGGATGATGATCCCTATGAGCCAGTTGCTTGCAAAGATCTCCAACTTGTTGCGCAAGATTACCTAACAAACGTTCACTACGACCGGCACTTCTTTTATTTGAGCGGTGACGTCGTCGACGGCGACGATGACGACGCGGGGAACTATCCGACGAGCTCGAGCTAGACGACGACGATGATGAAGACCTACTGCTAGATGTTCTATGTTTTCTACGACTCCGTTCACGGGCTGAGCCGGCTTGAGTATTAATCGTTTCTGTATTGACTTCATTAGGATCACTCATTCTAAAAATAAAACGAACAAAAACTAAAGAAAATATCACACGGAAAAATATCGGAACAAAATGGGGTAGGATGTAAAAATTAATTAACCGGGACTAAAATCACTTGAGTTCACAAAAACAAATGCCGAACGGTAAAACCGTTTAGAAATCTTTGCATATAGAACGTTATTTAGGTACTCACCTGTGTTCTGCGAGTGCACTGAGTTAGATTTGAACGAAAAAACTACAGCGGTTGGTCAAGCCAACCTTCTCGGGCGGAAAACAAGACGCCAATGAAGAACTATGGCCGCCGAGAAAACTCGTCAGCTCCTGCCTGGCGGTTATTGAAATTGGAAGGTGTGCGAGAGAGATGCAAGATATGGGGTAGAAAAGGAGGGACATATAAGCGGAAAACACGTAGGGCCTATCTCAAACAGTAAGCTTCAAATAACGGTCTAGAATTTAATATCTTTTGCAGCTTGTAATTAGAAAATCTGACATTTGATGATGTATACTGATGTGATCTTAGTAAAGAATCTAAACCCTTTGCGCGGTTGGATCGACTGCTCGATTGGTATGAGCGAAGTTGCGGGTTCGAATCCTGTCCGTGCGTAAGATTCTGGTTTCTTATTTAATCTTACATTTAAGGGTCATGTCATACACATGCACTGACAGATAAATGAGTTCGTTTGTAGGCCCGTGTCTGTCTGTGTCCACGCTGCCATGTTTCGATAAAGATGATTACGTATACTACAATATACAAACTTTATACAGTGCGACAAAGATCTTCTGGCCAAAAGATAACATTGTCAGGAGGCGCTAGCATTCAATAAGGTAGCCTTAGCCCGAAAATCTCCCGTAATTCAGGAAGTCTATTATTTATTAGGGTCTTTTTTAGGGTTCCGTAGCCGAATGGCAAAAAACGGAACCCTTATAGTTTCGTCAAGTCTGTCTGTCTGTCTGTCTGTCTGTCTGTCTGTCTGTCTGTCTGTCTGTCCGTCCGTATGTCACAGCCACTTTATTCTGAAACTATAAGCATCACATAGCTGAAACTTGGTAGGTAAGTGTATTTTGTTTACCGCTTTCCGATTCAGATACAAAAAGTAAGAAAAAATAATATTTATGGGGGGGCTCCCATACATGAAACTAAAACCTAAAAATTTTTTTTTACTCAAACCTATGCGTGTGGGGTGTCTATGGATAGGTCTTTTAAAATGATGTTGAGGTTTCTACAACCATTTTTTCTAAAAGTCTAAGGTTTGAGATATAGACGCTTCCAAAGTGGTAAAATGGGCGTCCCCCCCCATCTAACTTTTGAACTAAGAAAGTAAAAATTTTGAAAAAAATATATGATGTAGATCTCAACAAAAACTTGCAACGAAAATTGGTTTGAAGGAGATCGAACCAGTAGTTTTTGAGATATTGCACATTTTTATCAACCGCAAATATAACTTTGTCTTTCATACAAACACTATGAAAAACAAAGTTATTTTTGCTGTCGGAATATATTGTGATGTTTTCGTTGAGTGAAAGTAAGTGGACCCTGAATTCAGTTAAGGGTGGCACGGAACCCTCAGTGCGCGGGTCCGACACGCACTTAACCGGTTTTTTACCCATCCATGGCAAAGTCAAAGAAAAGATTTCTTGGATGGAAATGTCGTTGAAGGTATTTTCTACCATAAGATGCATATCATGTATGTTCCATGCCAGAAGATCCGTGTCGCACTGTAGAATAATTTTATTTTTGTCTGACACGGTCAATGTCTGTAGATATAAAAAACCTTTATTTTTGCATGTAGATAAACTGTTTATACACGTCCCAATGGAGACACTGGCTGACTTGCGCATGTCAAAATTTGCTTAGTTCTGGATTAAATTATTAATCGGGGTTTGTCAGCTTATTCGGTGTTGAAGAGACTAGAGCTAAGCTTATCCTGACGGGCTCAAGGGACCTAAAACTACTTCGGTACATTGTGGACTCGTGCTAAAAAGAAACAGCGAAGGGAACTCTAACCACTATTTTTATTTTTATTTATTTATTAGGTGCACAAAACAGAGTTACAACAGTTGCTTGATAAATAAAATAAAGTAAGTAAGATACAGAGGTATGCTGCGACTCCACTACCATGTACACAAAGCATGATAAGCTTAACATCGATTTAGGTAACAGATAAAATTAATTGCGGTGACATTACAAACAATTAATTAATAATACAAATTATAAGAATATAATATAATAAAATGAACTAAACAGGTCCCACAGCATTAGAACTTATCGATAACTTTTTAAAGAGCAGTTCTCCATTTCGTGACAGAAGAATTGTGGATGTCAGGGACTTCGACGCGTCTAGGATTTTTAGATATATATTATGATAATATAGATGATATTTATATTAATGAATGATATTTTTAAAAACTCATCGTAACAAGTGTGTCGACTCATGGTAGCTGAAGTCTGTCTTTGCCATTATTCATATCAAATTGTCTTTTGGCAAGCGTATCAGCAATATCGTATCAATACATATTTATCGGTAGTCTAGTGATGCGCATAGCGTAACGGGTGGTTATAATAATTATAATGAGGACATTCCTAATTATAATTATTATAAACCACTTGCGCACGATGATTTAACCCACGATTACGCTAAAAAAAAGGCCTTACCTCAAATGTGAGGTAGAATGAGCCATTACGCTGTCAGTTTATTTGACGTTGACAGAGACATAATGATGATTTAATCCTGGGTTAGCGTAATCCTAATCACTAAATCAGATGTAAGAGCCATAAAAGGTATCTATAAAATTATATTTCTGGCAAACGGTTGGGAACCATTTGTCAGAAATATAATGAATTCACAGAAACCACTGTTAATGTCGACGTTACAGACAGATCTCAAAATGCCAAAAACGCAAGAACATAACAATCAACAGGTGTAAAATCAATTGCCACTATCGACGTGTGAGTGGCACTAGCGATCACGTCTCGATACGGCAGTGATAGCCGCTGATAACGGCAGTACGTAGTGAGCTAGCGAGACAACATGGTGAAACTACCGCGAGGACTGACCTCCAGGAAGAAAGTGAGTGGGAAATAATAATATAATCCTCGGTGAACTGTGTTGCCAGGGATAAAAATATAAAAGAGAAATATGTAGTTCTTTGGGCATAAGGGACTACTCGTATGTATCATCCGTGTTCTATTAATTCGGCATGAGTGATGAAGAATAGTTTTTAGTTTCTTGGAAGTTGTCGTCCAGACCTTATTCTTCAATGTATGTCGGTTAATTGACGTTTTCATAGAGATCATGTATTCGTTTCCGCTGAAATAAGACCCTCCTCTGGATATAGTTTTCTAGACCGAAATCAAATTGGCCATTTAAAGAAACGGCGCCGCTTGTACCGTGAAAATCCATGATTCGCTCCTGCTCTGCTGAATAATTTATTACAAGCAAATGATATGATGCTGTATAAATAAAGTGAAAACATAGTAAAATTTGTAATACGTATCGCTAAGGCAAAGTTATCTTTGCATTATGATAAAATGGTTTATTTAATGCAGATAAACATACACCTAATATTTTGTCTAATCACTCAATACGGCAACTAACCGTCGATTAGACAATGTGGTGTGGCGACTCTGGTGTCTGTAGGTACGGTGTCTAGTTTGGTAGCGTGCAGATACGGTGGCGCTACTGGTTGCGCAGCCATGAAGTCTCGGTGAAATTTAGCATTAAAACTCATGTCATCTCCTGAATAACATACATCCTTATTTCCTAATTCATAGTTGAATAGTTTTGCCGTACTAGAAAGTCCACCTACCTACAGTAAACAAATTATTCCAAAAATCTACTGTAAGAATAAATTAAATCCTATTAAGTTTCTTTGATTTATTCATAATATTTTGTGTACATACAACTTGATTTCTAATCGTTTGTAAACAAACAAAAATACGTCCGTTAAACACTCAACAACTATGACGTCATAGTTGTTAATAGCCGTATTACTATCAAACTTGACATGTAGTAACGTTTTGACAGTTTATAAAAAGTACTTCAACGATTGGTCATCATTGAATTATTATACATATGATATGTATAAATGCGATATGTAACGTATCGCACTAAACATTGTAAATAAACATTTTATTAATTAATAAGCCTATTTATTAACCGCAAAGACCATCAACATGTGGATAAAACTATTTTAAAACGGGCAGTTTGTTCTGAACTCTTGGCACTTTAGTAGGGTCATACACTTGCCCAATTATTTTTCCTGATCTACCCTTATCTATCTATGCTCGTCTGATTCGTAAACATACCTATGTACCTCTACGCACGCATTTTGACAATCAGCGGAAGTTTAACATTACGTATTACTTAAGTTTTTGTCCATCTGCAGTAAGAAACTGTTGGTGACATAACATGATGTTATCAGACGCTATCTTTTGGTTAATTGTTATCTCGAAACGATTCAGTATTCAGCGGCCCTGCGCGTCAACTGTTTCGCTAATGTGTCTTTATCAAAACGTGCTTAAATTATTATGTTGTAGCTAATAACTGCTTCGGAGAATTTTATTGATTACATTGTGGTTCAAGCCCTTCGTTCGCCATTTAACTTAACTGTAACTACGTTTATTTAATTAATGAATATTGTTTGTCGTCTATTTGCAATATTATTATTATAATCTACTTCAAATCTGATTAACAGTTCATTATTTGCTCAATAATATGTCCAAACGTCATGTCTAGCTAAAAAGTACTTTGAACATGAAGAATCCAATCTATTGAGACATAGATGGCCGTTTTTTTAATAATAATGTCCCGTAAAACCTAAAGGCGTGAACTTGTCAGTTATGCTTAATGTTTGGTAAACACCACGAAGCTCACTGCTCAGTAATTCTGATTTGAAGTGGTGTGCAAGTTATCCAAACCAAAACATGTAATAGGTATATGAGGAGGAGCAAGTATTTCCTCAGGGTTTACAAACCACTCGCAAGAATGTAACAATGTTTTTTTCTTTCAGGACCTGGTCGACTCGATGTCGATGGACGCGACAGGTGCGGCTGACGCGCGCGACTCGCCGCAGCACCGCGGCGGGCGGCATCCGCATCGGGACTCCTCGCCGCCACTCGGTAAGTTATCTGACAGGATCGGCTGTAACAAATGTACAGATGTACCGTTGCCGGGAACAGTGCCGTGGAAGTATAGAGGCAACATTGCTCAAATTTCCGGCAACTTTGGCGGTTTAAGGCTTTTTTTTAAATAATTCAGAAAACGATGTGCGCTGTGGCCTGTGTCTTTTGCACGTTTTATTGCTCCGCCTGTCACGAGTCTTGGTGTTAACTTACTATAGTATAAAGAAATGCTGACCAGTCAAGTCCAATGGAAGTATTGTTTCACAACATTGTTACGAATGATTTTAGGAAGTTCTTAGTAAATGAGTATTTGTCTACTGTTTACTGTATTTATGAAAGGAAGTATTATTAGCCAGCAAAGTTGTATACCTAGCCCATATTAAAAAAATCTGTGTTTTATTTATTTCGTAGCTAGCGGTTCCCTGCGGCGTCGCCCGCGTAAATTTCGTATTTCCTGTAAAATGTTTCATGTGATGCAACAGAAGCTCTCAAAAGGAATAGTTTTCCCCCGTTTTTGCAGCATTTTTCTTTGTTTATCTGTTATTTTAAGTCGTAGCGCGATATGTTATATAAATCTTTCCGTTATGTGAAGTATCTAATTCATTTTTTTATCGGACCATTTTTCCTGATTTAGGTGCGTTCAAACAAACAAACTTTTGAAATGTATTATATTAAAAAAGTATAGATTCCCTTCTTGCGCCATCAGAGCAGAGGTCCTCGCGAAATGTACTTTGCCCACATTAAGTTGGGTCTTCTTGCCTGGTCTTTAAGCAAACTAAGTAGCACCTAGTGCTATAGCCTTTAATATGAGGTGATTTTGGATTAGTGCCACTGTCTGAAAATTGTGTCCTGACATCGAACCAGTAGTTTTTGAGATAAAGCACATCTAGTTTAAGTTGGCACAGAACCCTCAGTGCGCGAGTCCGACTCGAACTTGGCTAGTTAATTCAGTTGTTTTCGAGATACAGGGTGTACCATGATACGCAAGTGTCATGATCCAAACTAGAAAAAAAAATGTTTTATGATTTGAACTGAATTGCTAGTGTTTGTTCATAAAACCCTTAAGCTGGCAACGAATCCAATTCTTTATCGCAGACAGGAGTTTTTTTTTACTTCTTCATCAATTATTATGTTCTCTTTCGATTTCGTTACCTTTTTGCCACGTGAGGCATTAGCCTCAAACATCTTCTATAATACACAAGCATAGGATCATATTCTATTGAAGACCCAATCAAGACCTCGCTCTGCAAGATCTTTAGATAATGCTAGCTTTTTCTGCAAATTAAGTTTATATTCATGATCATTACAATAATGAACAACGTCAGTTTTATTTTTGGAGCTGCTTTATGAGAAATAACACCTTACTTAGCCCACTCTGTGACTACGGACTTAGTAATATCTGAACGAGTCAATAATAAATGAATCTCAAAAACAATCCCTCAATGCGTGTTTAGATGATTAGGTTCTTTCTTCTAACATTTTAGCATCAGAAATCGGGAAAGGCCCTGAGTTTACTGTTTCTTTGAGATGGTATACATAAGGGGCTCCATTCTGCTTCGAACTCAGTCTTTCGTAGCCCGGCCCGGCGTTCGCGCTCGCCGATAATAATTATGTCGTTACACACTCGGTTTTAATTAACAATACTAGCCTGTGACGGAATGATAAGAATACTGTATTAACAGGAACGTTTATATTGTAATTAATTTAAACGCAAACTCGCTTAGCAAAGTGTGATTTACTTAAAATAGATTGATTTTTTGGAGTTATGTTTTACGAACTAGATTTTTTATGAGATTTATATAGTTACTTACTTACACATTTTTAGGAGACAACATTTTTGAATTATAACAGAAAAAAAAACTTTTTTATAATTCATAAACTATCAGTAACTCTTTGGGTTGTAAAATACGGATCTAAATAATAGTTTCCTACGCATTCTTGTATCTCTGTGTTGATCAAAATTCGCTAATTAAAAAACGATAACCGATATAAACAATGTGGCACCAATTCGCATTGGAGTTGATCCATCGCGGCTTCGAGTACTACATGGCGGGCGACCTGGACGTGTTAGATGAGGATGGGTTCCTCAACGTCACCAGGAACGAGGCCTCGCTGTGGCGCGAAGAAGTCGTGGAGGGCTGCGAGATAGCCACGCCGGCTATTAACTGTACGTTAAGTTATTACGCGTATACTTTCTAAATTTAAAATTAATCGCTGTTTATCAGTCTCACTAAAACGCACAAAAAACGTCGGAGTATAAAAGAGTTTGTTTGTGTACGTTAGAACCTGGAGTTTGGAGTCTAGAAATTGTTTATGGGCCGGTATGGTATTACAGGCTGAACATCTCACATCATAAGTCCAACAATTATATTACCCAATTCTTCATTGCAATAAACGACAATTGGGAAGTTTCCTGCAATCATCAAGAAATTTACGGAATCACAGTATTTAAGGAAATACAACATTTTAGGCCGACCTTTTATTGATCATTCTTATTAATTGACACAATTTATTTTTAATAGCTCTGTAAACAGTAAAAAAATCGTCAATTGAACTCAGAAAACTATGACGTCATAGTTCCAAATAACGCATAGTAAATCTATGGAAGAGTTGCGTTTTGACAGTTCTGATGCCTCCTTTTAAGCTTGCAAAAGTTTTCGCCTTTCCTGACATAAAAATAAAGTTAAACCGGGTTAATAATAACGACATGATTGCATTGTTTCAGTGACAAACGGCGATGGCAGCTACAAAGACGACGAGGCGGGCGACACGCTGCCCACCGACATGTCAGACACGAGCGACAGCGAACCGGACAAACCGCACAAGTGAGTGACAACTCTGACAAACATGACACTCTGTTTGGACTTTAAGTCAAAGAGGATGAGTTTGAAATACAGTGGCAACGATATTCTTTATCCATAAACCGTGTTAGGGTGCGTTTCCTCCCTTCCACAGAAGCTGAGCTGGGTGGCAGATATGTTTAAAATTAACCAGTGATATAGCTCAAAAATGCCTATCTTTTTACAAAAACTCAGGATATTGTAGTCGGGGTGTTTCAAGAAGATACTCGTGGAAGTTATATATTCCTGTAGAACAGTATATCTTGCCAGAAACAGTATGTGTGTTTGCCTTTTTAATTTTCTACCGATCAATATTCTAAATTAGCCATTTAATTATTTTTAGAGTGCTGGTTGATTGATGCACAACCAGTTCTCAGCCACTGAAGTTCAAATTGATGACTCCTATATGGGTAAATTTTCGAACCGTCCTTTTTTTCGTCATTACGGTGGCAAATTTTATTTTTCACTATTCATCGAAACTAAATGCGTAATAATATAGATTTAGATGCTATGAATCTAATAATTTATAAGGCACTCTTTAAAACTAATTACTTTCGGAGATATAAAAAAAATTTTAATTCGCGCCACCTAAATGATGATAAGAGCCACCGAAATTACCCTATCAATAAATCAACTAAGCGAAATTCCTGAAATATTCAAATAAAAATGCGTAAGTGTATTTTAATATTTTTTATATTGATCAACGTTTAAATTAGGAACTTTGTCGAAACAGTAACATATTATTTATTACAAGTTCTATAATTTTGAAAGATTGAGCTAGGCTTCTTCTTCTTCCTAGCAACTGTCCCGTCTGGTGACGGGGTCTACTTTCCGACTATTCTTTCTCCACTTTGCCCTATCCTGGACGTCGTTTTCGGTTAAGTCACAGCTTTCTAGGTCTTTCTTAATGACACTCAACCATCGCAGTTTCGGTCTTCCTCTTCACCTTTGACCCGGTAGGTTTTGGTTGAGTGCTACATTGCCGATGTAGTGAGATGGTCTCCTTTTCACCGGTCCAAACCATCGCAGCCGGTTTTCTTGTAGTTTATCGACGACGTCGTCACGGCGAGGCTACCGCGCACGTACTCGTTGCGGATCTTGTCAAGCCTCGTCACTCCGCACATCCATCGCAGCATCTTCATATCAGTAACTTGGATGGTCTGCACATGTTTTTTTGTGACCGCCTAGGTCTCGCTACCATATGTAAGCACTGGTCTTATATATTACACTAGTCCTTTTTACTTTATGGGCATTCTACTGTCACATGTTACGCCCGTAACTTCGCGCCACTTGAGCCAGGCGGCTGCTATGCGATGCTGTAGGTTATTCTCCAGATTATCAGACTCGTTCATCACGTTGCCAAGGTACTTGTACTCCTGACACTGTTCAATCACCTGTCCATCTATTACTATTAGAACAACAACAACAAGGTCAACAGGATGAACAGGGAAAGTTTGAGCTAGGCTTCATGTTTCTAAATTAGAGTAAATGATAATTGAGCATCTACTTGTAATAATAATTGGGCATCTATCATTACGTGTTTAAAATAAATATTGTGTTGATTGTAAAGGTATTTTTCGTTACGGTGGCTTATTCGTCATTCCGGTGGCCCAATACACCACCGCAATTACGCCACCGTAATGATGACAAAATGTTTTTTTCATGATCATTACTCAACTAAATAATTCATTGCGTAGATATTAACAAGTCGTTATATCGAGCCAATAATCTTCAACATACAAACTAGAAGTTACAATACAACACTCTGTTCGTGGTCAAAAACATGCCACCGAAGTTATCACACACGGTGACCAAAACACATTCCTCAAAAAACGTACCCCGGAAACTAGTTGAAACTTGCATATTCGCCGTCTTTTCCACACACAAGTTAGGGCACGACTAACGCCCTGGATGGTCCGAAACATAAATGGGTCGTATCATTGCTTGGCAATTAAAAAACAATTAGTCAACTGCAAGCATTGCAAGATCAGTTTTACGCGGGACACAGACATATTGGCGTCTCAGTATTTTAATATAATAGTTAGTGAAGTTTTTATGCTTTTAGTTATGAAATGGAATAAACATCTTTTAAATAAGATAGTTTGATGGAAGATACGTCAAAATTTCGCGTAATTGTGAGTGATTTTGTGCGCGTAATTTGAAATGGGACAAGCCTCCCAGGGGTAGGCCGCTCATACAAGTCGGATGTTCAACGTGTTATTTCTTGTAAGTTTTGTTTTAATACTTATCTACTTTTTTATGCACGTTTAAGTTACGAGCTATATTTATGAGAAAAAGTGTTTTGAGCCTGTTTTTAATGATAGTTTTTTTATTAAGGTCATCGGACGCTCAAAAAAGTACGCTTGAAAATTTACCCATATTGTCTCTGCTAGTTAATGGGTTTAGGTACCCTATTTAAAGTGTTACGCAAATAACATAAGGCTCACACTCCAGTGGCGGCGACGCAGAGAAGTGCACGTCGAGCCACGAGGGCCGGATGCTCCTTCGACAGCAGTTCCCCTTCAACGTAGACCAGCTGTTCACGATGATCTTCACCAACTCCAAGTTCAACCTGGAACTGTTAGCAGCTAGAGGCACCTCGGATTATGTACAGGTAAGTTGTTTTTAAATAAGGGTTCTCATACCAGTGAGTTGTTATTACTACGTATAGAGAAGCTATGCCTAGCAAAAAAACGTGTCGCAATTCGATGACAAGCTTGTGAAGTATTCCTTGAAATTTGAATGTAGAATTTGAAACCGTTTGTATGCGTTGATGCCAAGTGGCGTCAAATCATGGCGCAAGAAATATCAGAAATTTGTACATGGTGTCAGCTTCATAGTTCAATATCTCATACATACTTATACGATAGAATTATGAGGGCCTGTGTCACAATCGAACAGTTAACAATACCCAACAAACAAATCATTCGAATTAAGAAAACGTCATTCACATATTATTAAAGATCTGGGAATTGACAATAATAAAACTTACTTACACATTGTGAAACTGGCCCTAAAGCTTATTTAAACAATAACTGCTATAGTATTTACCGGGCCATTTGGTCCTTATTCGTTCGCCTTTCAAATCTTCTCACATTTTGTAGTGTTAATAAATCCACTTGCACGACAATGTTAAAACAAGGACATCTGCAGAATCATATGTTTAATTCATTGCTGAGCTAACCGGAGATAGCGCAATTGAGCCTTAGGCTAGGTCCTCAAGTAATTTGGAAGTGATAAGGTGGTGGTGGTGGTGGTGGTGACTTAAAAAAGAACTTAATAAAGGCCAGAATATCCAGCAATGTTCGCAAAAATCTCGTGAAAGTGTACATTTGGAGTATCGCACTATATGGGTGTGAAACGTGGACCATGACAAAGAAAGATAGGGAGAGACTGGAAGCGTTTGAGATGTGGTGCTGGAGGAGGGTGGAGAGAATAAGCTGGACGGAGAAAAAAACTAATGAAGAAGTCTTGAACTTGGTAAAGGAAAAGAGAAAACTAATAGAAACAATTGAGAGTAGAAGAGGGAGAATGCTGGGACACTTGATACGACACGACAGTTTCATCAGAACGATAATAGAGGGAAGAATAGAAGGAAAAAGGAAGAGAGGAAGACCAAGAATAAGCTATATGCATCAAATAAAGCAAAAGTTGAATGTTGCGTCGTATCAAGAAGTCAAGAGAATGGCGGAAGAGCGTAAAGAATGGAAAAAACTCCACCGACAAGAGCTTGGCTCTTAAATTAGATGATGATGAAGGTGGTATTTTTTTAAACCGCTCAATCTTTTAAACCGCTATGAAAATGTGCCCTTATATTTTCAGGCGCCGTGGCAACCGGCGGCGGGGCTGAAGTGCCGGCAGCTCAGCTACACGCTCAGCCTCACGTCGGGGCCCATCGGACCCAAGGAGGTGCAGGTCACGGAGACGCAGGTGCGCATAACAGATTCTTGGCACCCTCGATTTTGCGGTTCTCAAAGCCGTAGTAATATCTATCTCCGGGAAAAATGATCATACAAACTCATGACACGCGGTCCATAAATAGTTGACAAATAAATTCTATCTCCCTTCCTCTACAGCTAGCTATTTTACTCTCTCACTATTGAAACACTTTCTTCTTCGCGTATCTATGGTATAGCAACGTAAATTTAATTTAAACTTTTTTAACTTAAATCGATTTTCTTCTCGCTAACACTATCCAACCTTCTTTGTCTTATTGTCCTCTCAATCAATCTCACTCTATCCTATTCTTAATTAATCCCAACGATGGGATCTTGTCCTTTTCAATTGTTTTTTTCATAAAGTTCTTCGAATGTATCGACTATCTTTAGAGACAAGGCAAAAGCATTTTTAAATTGTTTTTTTCAATGGTTTTTAATCTCTAACTAAATATTTAATAGTCTGTTGCGACATCTATAATCTACCGATGTCACAACATATCATCGTAACACGCTGACTCGGCTCGACACGACTAGATGGCGCTGTAGTTGAAAGTATGGAGACTGAACCGCGATATGTAAGATTTAGATCGGACTTAACTACATATGAAAAAACTAAGACGGTGAACATCGGACCTTGAAGTGCTTCCCTTTGCCTTCCTATTACAAAGTCTTTAAATTGACATTATGCTGTTTCACGTGCAGGTGATGAACAAGTGCTCGAAGCCGGGCGTGATGTACTCCATCGACTCGACGAGCGAGAACGCCGGCATCCCCTACGCGGACTACTTCAGCGTTAAGGTACACACACAGGGCTATGTATATATACAGGACTTTCATGCGCAGATCTCACTGGATTAAAGATTTAAAATCATTTTTATTCAATGACATGGCAGCGCTTTGGTTAAGTAATACCGAAGTTAAGCAACGTACGGCGCGGTCGATGTTTGGATGGGTGACCATTCCGACCATTAAGTGACGTATATCACGAGCATCACCGTGCTTCGGAAGGCACGTAAAGCAGTTGGTCCCGGCTAATATCGGTTGATATTAGTCGTTAAGCCTAGTCAGAGGATCTATGGGCGGTTTGATAAAATCTGACAGCAAGGTTAGTCGCTTGCCTTGCAAACACCCCTCCGCCAATTCGCACTGAGCCTGCGTGGTTGAGTATGGCTCATACTACCTCATATTTGAGGTAAGGCCTTTACCCAGCAGTGGGATGCTTACAGGCTAACTTTACTTTACTTTTATTCAATGAACTCGCTGCGCTGACCATAGATATAGTATAGATAGATTTACAAAGGCGGATATTCAGTGATACTAATAAAATATTTGAAATGTGTGCGTTCAATAGTGTATGGTATGGTGTAGCGGGTTTTATTAATAACGCTACGACAAATAAGAACTACAACAATGAATAAAACCTCGCCCAAATACTTAATTAATTAATATTTGGATAACAAAATGTATATGCCAACATTTCAAACTCTGATTTTTGAGTTTTTTTGTTCTTCTCTGTAATCCTTTTATCTATAGAGATCTATTTAAGAAGAAACTGATATAGTAGTCCGCTGTTAGAATTGTAATAAAAACATGAAAATAAATAATGGAAAGCAGAATCAGCTGATACAGATAATATTGAATTACACCCTGCATATCGTTTCTGCAGGTCCACTATTGCATGCACCGGGTGGCGGAGCACGTCACGAACCTGGCCATCTTCGGGAACATACACTATAAGAAGACCATGTGGCCCATGATCAAAGGTATACATCGATTTAACAAGTTTTACAATAAAATTATGAATGAATTCGCCTTATTGTATTTGGGATACTTGGTTATACTTTTTAAAAACTGTTGTCTATATTGTTAGAATTTTTTGTCTTCGTATCATAGAAACTGGGTATTATAACCAGAAACGGGAGAAATTTCTCTGATAACCGATATTTAATCGGTACGGCAGTCTTCCCGTTGATTATC
Organism: Pyrausta aurata; assembly: GCA_963584085.1. Taxonomy (NCBI): domain Eukaryota; kingdom Metazoa; phylum Arthropoda; class Insecta; order Lepidoptera; family Crambidae; genus Pyrausta; species Pyrausta aurata. The sequence continues at coordinate 397,611 of OY757260.1, read as the reverse complement.
AAGTACCGGTACCGGCTCTCGTTGCAGCAATGACCAGCTAGAACACCAGTAAGATCCCTCCTATAATACTACAGCTGCACGATGATTGGAATCATGATAAAGTCTTTAAGCTGATTGAAAAACACGCCAAAGAATTCCACTTGCAATACAGAAGTAAAAACAAGGTAGCTGTCTATTGCTATAACAAGACGACCCATCAGACTATCAAGGATGGGCTTTTAGCCGACGATATTCGCTTTCACACTTTCACAAGAAAAGATGAGAAAACGTACAAATTAGTGATACGGGGTCTCCCCGTTGATTTTGAAGACATACTTTCCGACGAACTTGCTCAAATGGGATTCAAAGATGCGACAGTCACAAAACTGAACTCGCCCATAAGACCGGCTTCGCCATGTCCACCATTTTTGGTTCAGCTACCAGCCGGGACAGACATATCAAAGTTTCGTCAAATAAAATACATTGGCAACACGGTAATAGAAATTCGCCGCTACAAGCCGGGATCATCCTCCGGAACCCAATGCTATAGATGCCAAAACTTTGGTCATGCTTCACGCAATTGCAACCTTCCCGCTAGATGCGTTAAATGCACTGAACCTCACCCGACCAGGGAATGTCCTAAAAAAGATCGTAGCGCACCTGCTAGTTGTTGCAATTGTCGAGAAAACCATCCTGCTAACTATTCCAAATGCGTGGAGCGCCAGAAGTACCTAAGCAGACTCAAGAATAACACCAAGACCGGTAACTCAGCTCAAACGCAGCAACCCTTGGCTACTATAGAAGTTGCACCTGGGCAAGCTCAACCCCAACCATCCAGACCGTACCATCCAACTACTCAAAGAAGTTGGGCTCGTGTCGCTGCCGAACGGAAGGAGCTGCCACCACCAACATCGATACCTCCTGATCACGACGCGACAACCAAAGAAATGCTGCAAATCTTAACCGTCATCAAAGCAATCAAATGCCAATTTGTCAAGTGCACTACCATGTTAGACAAGGTGACCCTAATCTTGTCTCATTTATTTAGTATTTTTAAGTCTAACTGCTTAAAAGTACTGTACTGGAACGCCGATGGAGTTGGCGTTAAACAAAGTGAGCTCCGGGACCTGGTGAGTGATTTATCGGTTGATGGGGTAGCCATCAGTGAGACTAGATTGACTCGTCGCATAGATCTCAACTTTCCCGGTTACACATGTTATCGCAAAGATAAGCATACTAATAACAGAGGGCAGGGCGTTGCCATTCTCATTAAAGATGACATTGAACATCTGCCGGTTTGCTCCCCCGAGACTTGTTACCTGGAAGTAGTAGGACTTAAAATTAACACAACCAACTGTAAATATACGATTTTTTCTGTATACCAATCTCCTAACCTTCCGCTTCAAACAAGTGACCTGGACTCCCTACTGAAAGCTGATAACCAGGTTATCTTAATGGGTGACTTGAACGCCAAGCACGATCACTGGTTTGCCGGTGCCATTAACCCTAACGGGAATATCTTATATAACCATTGCATTAATAGCGATTTTGCAATATACGCTCTTGATAAGCCTACCTTGATTCACTACCGCGAAAATCTTAAGCCATCACTACCTGATCTTGTTTTGACAAATAACATATTTGGTATTAATAATATAAGGACAATCACGGCACTCTCTTCTAACCACCTCCCAGTTTTCTTCCAGATTAGTGTTTCGTTCGATCGCACAGAGAGGAATCGCTTCCAATACTCCAAAGCTAAGTGGCCGTGTTATCGGAGGTCCCTAAACGATAATATTCATCTCTCTTCTAAAGTTTACGAATCAGTGACTGAAATCGATCAAGCCATTTAAGAACTTACTGACAGCATAATGCGTGCCCAGGATGCTGCAGTTCCATCCGTAACGATTTGTCATAAAGGTGAACGTCTACCTCGTAACATAAATAGAAAGATGACTTTGAGGAACCGACTCCGAAGGCATCTTCAAAGAGAGGTTGACAGTGCGACACGTAAACATCTCAACAAACAAATAAACACATTAAACGCCGAAATAAAAACATTAATAAAGTCACACAATGATCATACTTGGCAAACTAAACTTAAAAAGGTTGACAATCCATCATCAGACCTATGGCGTTTCGCTAAAAGTATGAAAAACTCGTCATCTTCCTCTCCTAACATTCCTCCTCTTAAAAGAGAAGATGGCAGTCTTACCTCGTCGCTCCAAGAGCAATGTGAGGAACTGGCTAAAGCTTTTCAACAAAATATGACACTTACAGTCGACTGGAAAAGTCAATCCGTTGCTTGCGAAGTCAATGAAGCTATCGAGTCACTTCACACCTCCTGTTCTAGTAACAATGGTTTTGAAATTATTCGTCCAAAAGAAATATGGTCGCATATACGCTGCCTCAAACTGAGAAAAGCTCCAGGAGTAGACAACATTCCTAACTTGCTATTAAAACAACTTCCCCAAAAGGCAATTGTAGAATTAACAAAAATATTTAACGCCTGTCTTCATTTCTCTTATTTTCCCTCGATATGGAAAACGGCCAAAATAATTGCCATCAAGAAACCAGGTAAAGATGAGTCAGTACCCACTAATTACCGGCCGATAAGCCTCTTGCCGTCTCTTGCAAAACTGTTAGAGAAACTTTTGTACACACGCCTTCTGAAGTGCACCTCAAAGTACTTGATAAACCAACAATTTGGTTTTCGTAGTGCCCACTCTACAGTTCAGCAACTTGCAAGAGTCTGTGAAACTGTTGCTCACAACACTAACCTTGAGCAGTTCACCGGTATGTTCTTGCTGGATATTGAAAAGGCATTTGATACCGTCTGGCACGATGGCCTTATATATAAACTGCTCAAGCTCATCAACGTTCCCCTACCATTGATCCGAATCGTTAACAGTTATCTTCGTGATCGTCATTTTGTTGTTTATCTAAATGGTAAATCATCCTCTTCCTTCCCTGTCCCTGCTGGAGTTCCCCAGGGATCTATCTTAGGTCCATATCTCTTTTTGATCTACCTCAACGACATTCCCATTCAACCCAGGGTTCACTTGGCTTGTTTTGCGGATGACACGGCGTGTTATACGTCGTCTAAGGATCTTGACCTAGTCATATCTCGTATTCAACTGGCTATCGATACGCTTTCTAAATACTTCTATAACTGGAAGCTCAAGTTGAATTCTTCCAAAACAGAAGCAATCTTATTTACTCGTAAGCGCCTCACACCTATGAGATGCTTAAAAATTGATAATGTTTCAGTTGCTTGGAGGACTTCCGTTAAATATCTGGGTCTCCACCTTGACCGTAAATTACTATGGAACGAACACGTAATACAAACAAGATTAAAGTGCATGAAAGCCTTTCGTGCTCTTAGCCCATTATTAAACAGACGCTCACTTCTCAGCAGTCGCACCAAACTGGCCATCTATACAACCCTAATAAGACCGTGTCTCTCCTACGGGTGTCCAGTCTGGGGCAACACTTCTCAGACCAATCACAACAAACTTCAAGTGATCCAAAATCGAGCTCTTAAAATAGCTTACAATACCGCTTTTAGGACAAACCTCCTTAAATTACATCAGTCTTTAAGATTTCCAACTCTATTTGAATTTATTATAAAACTTACTAAAAAGTTCTACTTAGTCACTAAGAGTAATCATGATAATGTGTTAGTTTCTGGTATCGGCGGCACTCGGCCTCTTACTGTCAGTCGATATCGATACTTGACGCGGCTACCACATCACTATATGTTAGAATCGGGCTGACGCGCGGCGTGCGCACGCGCCTCTGCATTGCCCGTGTGACCGCCGTGCGAGACGTTCGTAGGTTCCGGAGCGCTTATGGTCACCCAATTACCCTGGTGAATAGTATGCTATTTTACTACGTTTCTTCATGAATTAATTGTTTACTGAGCTCTTGTTAGTTAGTGTTAGTGTAATGGTGTGGTGTATCATTATGGGGTACTAACTATTGTCAAATAGTCAATAAGTTGGTACATAAATTAGTTTGTAATAATACGTAGCTATAAAAATTAATCTCGAAGGTAGGTGTCAGTGCATTCGATGTAGCTAATTATTTAGTCACATCAGTGCTATTCATTTCATATTTATGGTTTTCAAAATCACACGCTTCTTAATATCATTGTTAACAAACCGGTGCTGTTACGAAGTGCTTGTTATTTCAGCTGTTAGGTATAGGTAACTTATTTCTAAGTAATCGCTGTAACACAAGTAGGTAAATTTAGCTTTCACAATTATTAGTTATAATAGATCATAACGATCTCATAACCATAGAATAGATATAAGATTCTTATACCTAGGAATTAAACGTACACTAGGTTGTAAGCTTTGTATTATATGGATTTAATAAAGAACTTTCAAAATTAAATCACTTATCATCGTTAAGAAATTAAAATGTTAACATAAACCAACATAAAGATTTTTTCAAAATGTCGTATATGTATTGCATGAAATTGCCGCCATTTTTTATAAAAATCAAAGATTATAAAAAGTGACACGCACAGAAAAGAAAAGTAGGTAGGTCATAAATAGAATTTAGACAATGCGATTTTGTGATATTTCTTATGAGGTGTTTTAAATTTGTAGTTTTTCGAATTATTTCGTAGAAAAATTAAAATGAAAAAAAAATATGACCTAAAAAATATTAAATATCATTCGAGTTTTTGATCTACAGATTTTTATTTATAAAACTTTTATTTCTTTAGCATTTTTTAATAACTATTGATCAAAGTAAGTAACGATTAAAGCATTTTGATAAATAATATTCATTCAATACAATTAAGTTAAGTAGGCACAATGTCTGTGTCACTTCTGCGGTTTCATATTCAAAATTTGTGAAATACGTCAGTCTGTTGACAGTTCACGTCAAAAAAAGGGCACATTTTTTGCTCGGCATAGCGTCTCTATACGTAGTAACAGCTCTCTGTTCGGATCCAAAACATTTTTAGTATGGAATCCTTACCTACGAAATGCTTCGGATCCGCAAAACGATTATCGTTTTGACTGATTTCGTTTTTCGTAGTAGGCCTTCTGAGCTGTGTAGAACCAAGAAGAGACGTGTAAAAAATCAATGACTTTGCTTTCAATACATGCCATGTTTTGCATCATATTTACGCGTTCAATTTACATGACTCTACTCAGCTCTACTTCTACGGAAATGCAGCCTAAATTCTTTTCTCTGGCAGGTTTCCTAGAAAAGAACACGATGGGTGGTTTAGAAGACTTCGCGCGGCTGATCGAGACGCGGCTGAGCAGCGAGGCCGAGGCCGCCGCGCCCGCTGCGCGCAAGCACCGGCGGCATCGGCGACCCGTCTGTGAGTGCCTTTACTATGTCTTTTTAAGAGAACACGGACCATAACAAACACAACAAAAAGAATTAGCGAAAGGACACGGTCGACCCGCCATACATTGCTTGCCCCACAAGTAAAAATCCATGCGTCACGACCAAAACTAATTTTATGGGTTCGTTTCTTCGCCTTTTATAAGCCGTAAATAGCGGGGTTTTCGCATAAAACGAAATAAAATGTGTGAAGTCAATCTCTTGCACACTATCTAGAACAGGTCTTTCTAGATCATAGCGCCATCTGTGTCGAAAAACCGCCATCTAGGCCACCAAAACTAAAACATAGAAAACTGCCCCGCTAGGGTGCGTAACGCGTGAAAATTACGATGACGCAAACAATAGCCAACGAAAAGAAGTTCCTTGTCACAGTTATTTTTTCAAGTTTTAGGAAGAGGTTGGTAGGTTTAAAGGTTAGTACCTATGGGAGGCAAACGTCATTTTACTTCTTAAAATAGCGATTGCGAGCGCTTACTTATTTAACTAACTGCCAGTTCTATGACACAGTATGACACAATATGCCATTTCGTTAAGCGGTCGTCAGTTTGCTAATAAGTGCTCGAAACCGCTATTTTCTGCCAAACACAACAATTGTTGGGGACAGGAAATTGTATTCAATAGTTGTCCTATTTTTTTTGTAGATTTATATGCCGCTAGATAAAAGCAAAGTAAATTAACAATATTGTATTAAAAATGACGACGCGTTTGGTGTAGTGGTTAGCGCTCCTGACTACCATGCCGGCGTCGCGGGTTCGAATCCCGCAAGGGGCAAATGTTTGTGTGATGAGCACGAACATTTGTACCTAAGTCATGGATGTTTATATGTATTTAAGTATTTATGGGAGACGCCCCCGTCATAATCGTTGTCTGGTATTCGTAGCACAAGGAAGAAAATTCCTTAGTTCGAAACCAAGACAATTGGTGTGTTGTCTGGCGCATATTTATTTATTTATTTTTTGCAAAATGATATAGTCAAGTCTCTTAATGCTTTTCTTTAATCAAACATAAAACGACTCTGGGGCAGGATACGACCGTGTCCTTTGTCTAGCCGTTTTATCGTGATGTGACAAAGGGAAAAATTATTCATTTTTATATAATACCTATATGACGGCGGGAGCTGAGCTGAGATCTGCTGGCTCGTCCGTCATCGTCATCTCGTCCATGATGGGTCCAGCAATGGAAGAGTAGGTTGCAAAGATAACAATGTTATTCCAATTCCAAAGTCACAATATCCCGTAGTAATGCCGTGAACGTGACTTGACACGCCGACTTGATAAGCCGTATTCTGAGGCGGTTGTCCTCGACTCTGTCCTCGTGTGATCGCGCCAATATTGATACTAGCGCCACCACACTGCGTTCAATGCACTTTACAAAATAAATGAACCGATTAAATTATAGATCTGGTACATACGTAGTCAAATCAGTAAGCGCTTTACAAATTATCAGCCAATCAAATTAAGGATCCAATACTACGTAGTCAAATCAGTAACCATTTTACAAATAAAATCAACCAATCAAATTAAAGATTCGGTACTACATAGTCAAATCAGTAACAATCAATATCCGGTACCTAGTGAAGTCATAATAGCAACATGAATTTTGCCAGTATATGCGCGCGACGACGACAGAAAGGTGTGCCATAACCTACAGAAAATCTTAATTGACAGCATAAACCCTTCACGGATGAGTTTATCACATGTCTTTGGTTATTCTTTTGTTTACGGTACCGCCGGCGGAGTTCCGATTCGTGAGCGATTAAACTTTTGATTTTGTACAGTAGGCATACGAGGAAATAAATGTTGAATACCTACCTTATAAAACTACTACTGCTGATAAGCGCGTATCGTCTACATTTTTGTCTACAGTGTGTACATTTTATTAACCTATTGAACGCCAATGACAACTTTAGTTGCAAAAAGTTCCCGTGACTGAGACGCCATTGACAACTAAAGTTGTCTAAATTTTGCTATTATTATAACAATATTTTTCTCTTTATAAAGGTCGCCATACTGAATGTTAATTGTATTTTAAGCATTGTTATTAATGTTAAAATACATTGTCAATTAAATTTTGTGTAATAAATTTAGTCAGTAACGTTAAAAATGTCTTTAAAGTTAGTATTGAAATCTCACGATTTTGTCACATTGCACGGCGCTGATAACCACTTTAGATGACAGCTAGTGATGGGATAATATCGAATATTCTTAACTGACACAACGTGCTCATGTAGATAAATTATTAATTATTTACAACACTCTCCTGCACCCATCACAATCTCTCTGCAAACCCTAAAGGTATGACTGGGAGAGAATGCTTTTAGCATTAAGTCTACCTTTTGTACACTTTTATTTGTGCAATAAAGTTTTTAAATAAATTAATTAATTAATTATTCAAGTTAAAACTCTATGTAATTAAACATGCTTTATTATTTTAAATCAACTGAAAGTTTGAAGTTCGACGAAATTATATCGAGAATTTAATATTACAATTATAACATTTGTTCAGTATTCTGGCGACGGGCAAGTTGAATCTATACTGCGTTCTCCTCTAACTTTACGAATGAATTTAATTATTTTGAGGTAAACTAAGGAGCGATCCTCTGGCTGTACCTTCTCCATTTCAAACGCTATTAAAGCTGCAAAACATTCATTCCGCGGATCTCGAGGATGTGTATTTTAAAAGTGTGCATTTTCAATATTTATCATAACGGCACGGATGTCGTCTTTACCGACTTTAATATATTGAACAGAGCTACCATCTGTTTGTAAAGCTTTGTCTTCGCTGGTTCTTTTTTTTCGTTTTCTGGGACACAAAATTAATGGGGAACTTGGGCGTTCCTCCTGACTGGCTTCAATAATATCGAAGTCCTTATCTTGCCACATAACGACTTCACTTTTTTTTTATTAACTAAGTCTTAAAAATTACGAAACTTATTTACTTACAATAACAATGAATATGTTAATTTCGTAAAACTGACCGCTTTGAACCACTGCCTGAACTCAACAAATGTTAATACTACGAGCATTATCGATAGGGAGTGTATACCCTTAAAGACGTTTCTAGAATTTTTTAAATCGTGGCCGTTCCTACGCCATGGGCAACTATAGTCGCCCGCTTATGACGTCACAAGCGAAGCTAATAAACAAACAGTGATGTGAACATGTGGGTAAGTGTATAATTAATTTTTCTACTAATACCTTGCTATGAAAAGCAGAAGTGTGCGTGGCGCCATAATCGCAGCTGTACCATGGAGCATCACGTTTATTTTGCTGATCGTTTATATGATCTAGGTGTAATTACTAAGTCATTTTTTTGTGTCAACAATCAATCGATAATATTGTACTTCTCACAACTCCCAACTCTACTTTTTCTAAAAAATAATTATTTCAGGACGCCGTAGACCACTAAAGTTGTCAAATAGTGTTGTGAACTTTACCTTGCAATCACATAAAATTTTAGAAGGTTTTTACGTTTTTCTTTATGTATTTCTTAGATTTTAAATAAAATCTGGTCGAAACCGTTATATAATTGTGTTTTATTGCAGTTAAGTTCGTAATTATTATTGAAAATCACCTCAAATTGCAAAAAACACCCTAATAATACTTGAGAATGTCCCATCACTAGCGAAAATCATAATCACTGGAAATTTTACTATGCTTGGCGTCGGGTGTGAAGAAACGTTAAAAAGCGTTGGCGTGCAAAAGGTTAACTTCCCTTAATTATCAATAATTTAATTTCTTTATAAATAATTTAATCATCAGACAATCACAACTAAGGGCCCACATTTTGTCGGCAGCATCCCCACAAGAGACCGCAGTAGCGGCCGTGATCAAATCTCCAGCTGTGAGCGTGCTCGCCCCCCGCGGGTCGGTGTCGCGCGCGCCGGGGCGGGGCACCGACCGCTGGCTGCTGGCGTCGCTGCTGCTGCTGCTGTGCATCAACGCGCTGCTGTACTGGCGGCTGTACGCCGTCTCCGACCCGCTGAGGGTGGACAGACTACAGTCCAGGTCAGTAATGTAGCTACCAGTAGTTACCACGTGGTAGGTAGACTGCAGTAAAGAGGCCCAATTTTTAAACGCTCGCGTCAATATTAAGAAAATAAATGAAAATACAACCTTAATCACGCTTAATATAGACGAAAAGGGATAACATTTTTTTTTTAATCTGTACTACTCACGCGCCGTATCGACGCGAGTGATTCATAAATTGGGCGCCAGCCACGATAAACCTAATTTTAAAATTTGTTAAATGTAATATTTAAAAAAGATCTCAGTGAATAAACGATGAATTTACTTATGTAGGTTATGTTTTTTTGTAACTATTTTATATTAAAATAAATTATTGCGTCAAAAAGGAACGCCAAGATTCTTAACCCAGATAAACCTACCGACCCATACATGGGTTTCGAGAAATAATAAAATCTACCTCCATAATAAGAATTATTTTAGGAAAATGATGATTATATTTAAAAACGTCAGTTATTAGGTGATAACTCTAGAGATAAGTATCGAAGGTAATTTGTTTATTTTAAGTAGATTTTTGAGATCGAAAAACTTAAATTCAAAAAAAGTTTTACATGTCCTCGAAAAGGTAAGTTTAAAAAATGTTCTTGTTTATATTTTGAAAATAACCAAGTGAAAATAGAAACATAAGAGTACTATAGTATTCATAATGAAAACTAAATACGAACAATTTCATATTTTGACACTTTATTCTTTCCACCAATTCCATAAACCCATATATGGTCCGGTCGGCACAACCATGATGTATAAGATACCTATCTTCACTCAAATGCATCCTATGGTCGCTAAGTGATGGTTTTGATCAAAATATTAGTCTAGAGATCCTGCATCAGAGGCAAAAAAATATTCTTACCAGTATTTTATCATAATATCGATATGACACTGCATAAGTTAGGTCAATATGATTAGCTGGGTAGTCGAAAACTGTATCACCTTGGTTCTCGTAGGCCTGTTATATTAGAGCCCTATTAGGAAATGAAGGGTGTAACATACGTGAACTTGGTCCTGCTAGTAAAAGCTACGGTAAAGATTCAAGATACGATCAACTGGGTTACCTAGTGCACCATAATGGGAAGACACTACAATGTAATGATGATTGCGTGAACTTTATGCTTATAAAGTAAAGCTTTTGCTTACTACTATTACTACTATTTATTATAGAATATTTATTTGAAAATATACTTTGTGTTAGATAACTGATTTATTGGGGAGGGCTATAGACTAGAAAACATCATACTACGACTCAATTATAGGGCCAGAATAAAATCAAAACGGGAGAACAAAGTCCAGGGCACCGCTAGTGTAACATACATTTATATGCCTAAAAGTGTTTGTTGAACTAGAACACTGCAAAAACAATTCACTTTTACTTAGATTTACTATAAAATATTTAAAATAATACTTTGTGTATTAAAAAGTGTTGTATTTATTTTTCTTACAGTAACTTAAGGCATGTGAGTAAAAAGCATTATTCGTGCCGACCGACCCATGTATGAGATATAATTTTCCAGCTTTTCCATTTTTTTCATATTTTTTCCCGACATATTTGGACTGAATTTAAGCACATATCAAAAAATCGTAACTTTCTACGATAGAAATAGTTTCAGGTTTATCTGGGTTAA